>PVJC01003255.1:0-72314 GCA_004026665.1 Murina feae
AGGGGTCCCAGACTGTGAGAGGGCACAGGCCGGGCTGAGGGACTCCCTCCACCCCGAGTGCACAAATTTTTGTGCACCGGGCCCCTAGTCTATATAATAAAAGCCTAAATGACCATTATGGTGGAGCCACCAGAAGGACGGGTCGCTATGATGTGCACTGACCACCAGGGGGCAGATGCTCAATGCAGGAGCTGCCCCCTGGTGGTCAGTGTGCTCCCACAGGGAGTATGATTCAGCCGGAAACTGGGCTCACGGCTGTGCTGGCAAGTGCAGCAGCGATGGTGGGAGCCTCTCCTGCCTGCACAGCAGCACTAAGGAGCCTGGGGTTCTGGACTGCGAGAAGGATGCCTGATTGCTGGCTTAGGCCCATTCCCTGCGGGTTTCTGGACTGCCAGAGCGTGCAGGCTGGGTTGAGGGACAACCTCTCCTCCCCTCCCTCACCCCCCCAGTGCATGAATTTTGTGTACTGGGTCTGTAGTAAAAGAATAAAAAGTGAAAAAGATATTTCACTGTTCCTGAACCCACACTTGCTACCTTTAAGTGTCAGTACATACCTGTAGTTCCTTACTAAGTCTCCAAGCTGCCTCCACGTTTTTTACTTTGTAAAAAACATTTTATAAAAAACGTTAGGTGACACAATTCTAATATGCATATTGTAATTCATATATGTGACCGCTGGTGAGAAGAGTTCTAGGATGCGAGATAGTTTCAACAAGAAATAGTTTACTACTTTCTCTTTTGATAGTCTTTACCTTACCAAATGGGGATTCTTATCAGAGAAAACCAACATCTTGCCCTTACTTCCCTTTTAAGGTTGATTGTACTGTTGATGAATTTTTTTAATGTTATATAATTCTTTTAATAGTATTGAAAGAAATCTAAATTTAATGACATCATTTATTTTAAAATACGTGAATAAACTAAAAGATGGAAATATTTATTTTTTGCTTTTTCTCCTTTAGTTCATATTTTTATTCTGCTTCCTCCACAGAATTTTATTCTAATATCCAGGTTTTTCATAGATGTAAGCTGAGATTCCTTGTTCCTATGAAGATGCACATGAAAGCAGTTTTGTTATAGCAGTCTCTTAACTTTTTAAACTCCTTTCCACACCAGAAATCGCATGGTGACCAACAAGAAAAAAAATTAATGATCTATCAGCTGACAGTTTGGTTAGGTCCTCCTTTAGTTCTATTGGAAACAGAAAATGTTGATGAAATTTTGATGTTGAAATTATGTAAGGAACTCTGTCTCTTTACATACAAAGGTTTTGGAGGCAACTCATTGCAGAAATAAGCCATAAAACAAAACCTGGACAAGAAATGATTGGGGAGGTTGGGAAGCCATATGGTAAATATGTGAGTTTTAAAATGTACGATGCTGTCAGGACTGTGGCTTAAAATCGGTTCTTCCCTGGAAGAATGAAACTACTGACTACACACTGTGTCACTGTTGAATTTGGCTGAACAAAGGACCTGCGCTCTAACCCTGGCCTTGTGGCGCCGTTGGTTGAAGCGGGTCTTGTACACCGAGACGGCCAGGGTTTGATTCCTGGTTGCAGGTTGGGGCAGACATCCAGTTTCCCTCCAAGGTCAGGGTGCATACAGGAGGCAACTGCTCCATGCTTCTCTTTCCCCCTTGTTCTCTCTGAAATCAATAAAAACATATCCTTGGGTGAGGACTTAAAAAAAAAAACCACCAAATTACCATCTTAAGTTGAGTATAAAATTTGTCAGCAACAATGGTAATGTGATATGATGCAATGGTAATAGAATCATATCGTTAATGCCGATACTTCTGTGGTTTATTGCCATCATTAATAATTTAGGAAATGCTGCCTTAGCCAATCTGGCTCAGTGGATAGAGCACTGGCTGCAGACTGGAAGGTCCCAGTTTTGGTTCCGGTTTTGGCACATACCTCGGTTGCAGGCTTGATCGCCTGCTGGGTTGGAGCATGTGTAGGAGGCTACCAGTCAACATGCCTCTCATGTCAGCGTTTCTCTCTCTGACTCTCCCTCTCCTTTCCATTCTCTCTAAAAAACAAACCAAAAAGCAATGGAAAGATATCCTCAGGTGAGGATTTAAAAAAAAAGCAAATGCTATGAAAAAACAAACAAAAACGCAACAGAATTCTTGGTGTAAATGAGTTAATGCATTTAAAATTTATTTTAAACTTATTCTAAATGATGTGCAGTTGGGGTGGCTTAGGTGGGTTTTGCTCCAGCTATTAATTTGCATTGCTGTGGCTCCTACTGAGCTACAAGAATGCTGTCCTTTCCTCTGTATCTTCTGTGTCTAAACTGTGTCCTTCAAGTGTTTGTTGAATGAGTGATTGGTTATACCTTGTGACTCACTCCTTACAGTTTTAAGGAAATTAATATTAAGTAGTGGTAAAATGTGCAAAGATTTTTACTACAAAGATAATTATTGTTTGTAATGTCACTAAAATGCTACCAGCTTAAATATTCAACAGTAAGGGAGTTGTCCAGTATAGTGTGGTACTTGTACATAGTCATTATAAATCATTTTTAGAAGAATATTTAATGATATGGAAAGACTAGGAGCCCAGTGCACAAAAATTTGTGCACACGGGGTGGGGGGGGTCTCTCAGTCCGGCCTGTGCCCTCCCGCAGTCTGGGACCCCTCAGGTGATGTCCACCTGCTGGCATGCCTGGCCAGCCTAGGTGAGGGGCTGATGGCTGTTTGCAGGCTGGCCAAGCCGCACCCCCCCCCCCCCCCAGATCCTCACCCCATTGGGGCGTGGCAAGCCTGTGTGATGGGGTGAGGGCCATTTTCAGGCTGCCCACAGTCCCTTCAGGTTTCGAGTCCCTACTGGGGTACCTGGCCAGCCTGGGTGAGGGGTTGCGGGCCATTTTCAGGCTGCCCACAGCTCCCATTGACCCAAGGTCCCAGCAAGGCTGGCTGGAATCAGGTTTCTGGGGTTTATTTATCTTCTATAATTGAAACATTGTTGCTTTGAGCCGAGGCCTAGACAGATAGGGAAGCCCCCTGTTTGTTTCAACTCCATAGCTTCTATAATTAAAACATTGTTACCGTGAGCAGAGACTCAGCTAGCCTAGGCAGGCAGTTGCAACGGAAGCCTGCTTGTTTACCCTAGCTCCCTGGTTGCTGGCTGCCATCTTGGCTGGGCTAATTTGCATACAGCTGCTCTGATTGGCTGGTGGGCGTGCTTATGCACCAGAGAGACCATCGGTGTGCATATTACTCTTTTATTAGATTAGATAATGATAATGTTTCTTAGAAAAATCCTGCAGGTTTAACTATTAATAGTAGTTATACCTGTGGGATTGCTAATGAATTGTTTTGTCGTTTTTAATAATAAAATGTAGAAGTGATCTTTTCCAACACACATGTTCTCCATATCATTGGCTTAAGTTTAGAATTTTTAAAATAGATTTTTTTTCAAACTTTAAAGTACTTAGTTGTATCTTAAAATATAAACATTCATTCATTTGCTGATGCATTGCTGTATGGATAAAGGCTTCTCACGAACCACTGGCAACACAGGCTGATGTGTAGCCTTTATTTATTTATTTTAAAAAATATATTTTATTGATTTTTTACAAAGAGGAAGGGAGAGGGATAGAGAATTAGAAACATCGGTGAGAGAAACATAGATCAACTGCCTTCTGCATGCTCCCTACTGGGGATGTGCCCGCAACCAAGGTACATGCCCTTGACTGGAGTCCAACCTGGGACCCTGCAGTCCACAGGCTGATGCTCTATCCACTGAGCCAAACTGGCCAGGGCTAGGCTTTATTTTTAAAAATCATTATTTTTTTTATTGATTTCAGAAAGTAAGGGATATTAATATCAGTGATGAGAGAATCATTGATTGGCTGTGTAGGCTTTGTTTACTTAAAGGAGAATAGGAACTTAATGCTCATGAAGAAATCTGAGTATAGAATCAGTATAGAATTTCCAGTTGTCTCACCTATAACTATTTTGAAAGGCAGGTTTTCTTAATGACTTACCTCCATTTTTTTTAAAAAAATTTTTTTTCTTTTACATGAACAATACGTTTTTACTTTTGCAGTCATCTTTCATTAGCTTGTGTAATTGAGTTTTGTAACAAGTTGGAGAATTTGAACAGAATTTTGGTAAGTGTATGACTCAGGCACGTATAATACAGAGCAGCTTTGTAACCCTGAGTGCTCAGGATGCCGTAGCTTTTCCTCTGTCTTTTAGGGGATGGAGAATTAATGTAGTGAGCTTATATTATCATGTAAGTCTTAATTTTTTTTTTTTCAATCTTAGGTGACATGTTTAGAATTCTATCAGATGTGTAAAGAATTGTATTCATTATTTAGGCTTCGGATACAAGAAAAAATATTGTTACTGCCAATGTTTTTCACTTTCTCCTGTTCTAGGTGGGTCCTATGTGTATGAGCTCAGCGCAGTTCTCATACACAGAGGAGTGAGTGCGTATTCTGGCCACTACATTGCCCACGTGAAAGACCCACAGTCTGGCGAATGGTATAAGTTTAATGACGAAGACATAGAAAAGATGGAGGGGAAGAAATTACAACTAGGGATTGAGGAAGATCTAGGTAAAACCTTTAAGTTGTGAGTGCCCTTTTAAAATATAAATATTTTTTTGCCAGAAATATTTGTGATAAATTATTATGGTCCAAGAGTGTTAATAGACTGTCACGATATTTGTATTTCTTAAATACAATGTCTGAACATCTTTTATTAGCAATGCTTGAATTTAAAAAAAAAAAAAAGATTTTGCTCCAGAGGTGATTTTCCCTAATGCCATGTTTGAAGGCAAATATTTCAATTATCAGGTTAATTGGGAGAGAGATGGTAAGTATTAAACTAAAAATGATGGCTGGTAGATTTAATATGTAGAATTTGTAGTCCTTTTCTCTGGGTCAGGACATTTATTTTTGGCAGTAATTACAGCAAGGGAACTTGGCTCCAAGGATGGTACCTACTCCTTCTTGTTGAGTATCTTATCCCACCCATGGAGCGGGGAGAGCCCCTCTGGGCAGCAAGCCTTTTGCCATTTGTAGTAGTGAGATTGGCCTTAAAAAGATCTTCTTAAAGTGGTGTCTTAGTATGGAGCTCTCTCTCATCCACTTATTTCTTAGGCCAAAATACCCATTTATTCCCTGAAAGAGTGCATGGTTCTTCCGGTAGGAGCTATCTTGGCTCAGGTTTTCGTGACTTTCTTACCATATTTGCCATTTTTGGGTGACGTTTGGCTGGGAACCTAAATAAGGGAAAAGGAATGGGAATAAAGCGCATGTCTCCCCGCCACTGTTCTTTTTTAATGGATCAAAACCATTTTCCCAGGAATTGGGGAGGGGCATGGCAGTTGGCTGGCTCTGCTGGCTTTCAAGGAATGTGGACAATCTTTCTACAGCTCTCCATGTGCTGACTGTTCTTGTGATTTAAAAATAGAAAATACTCTATTACAAGAATAGTAGGTATTCATAGACCAGGTAGAACATTTAGTGTTTCTACTGGTTATTTTACCATTTTTGCTCATTAGAATGTCTTCAGTGTGTGTGTGTGAATTTTATTTCTTTGGGCAATTGAATTAAGTCTGAATTTATTTTTATAATTTAAACTAAACCAGTATTAAAATGAAACTCGAGTAGTAGTACTTTTATTGTTGTTCCAGGTATGTTCTCATGAAAAACAGTACTTAACATTTTTTGGGAATGGAATAGGGCAGGCAAGGCAGTGGGGGGAGGGGGAGGAAACTTTTAAAGATTCAAACATCTACAGAGCCTGCTACATTTGTGTTGCATCCTAATGTTTTAGATTCATGTAAAAGTTTCTTGATCATATATTGTAGGAATTATTTTTAATAATTCCCCCACCCCCGTGAAAGAAAAAAACAAACTAGGCATTCTGATTTAATCATCTTTTGATTTCCCTACCTCAGCAGAACCTTCTAAGTCCCAGACACGTAAACCAAAGTGTGGCAAAGGAACTCACTGCTCTCGAAATGCATACATGTTGGTTTATAGACTTCAGACTCAGGAAAAGCCCAATACATCTGTTCAGGTACCAGGTAAGCCTCTTCCCAAGATTGTGTAGGCAAATATTTTAGAATACCATGCTGAAAGGTCAGTGACCAGAACAGAGTCTTTTTGTTATAAATATAGGTTGATTGCATATTGTAAACATTCGTGAAAGTAGATATAATCACCACAAATTTGCTTTAAAGTAGTGAGTTTTTAAAATAAGGGAGCCTTTAACAGAACTATTTCATTGAACCTCCCTAACCCCCCACCAAAAAAAAAAAAAAACAAAAACAAAAACAAAAAAAAAAACAACAACAACAAAAAACAAAAAACAATTTCTGAAAATCCAATAAGTAATCCAGGAGTATTTAAGGAGCAGTTTGGGCCCGGCTGGTGAGGCTCAGTGGTTGAACATCGACCTATGAACGGGAGGTCATGGTTTGATTTCCGGTCAGGGCAGATGCCTGGGTTGCTGGCTTGATCCCCATTGTGGGGCATGCAGGAAGCAGCAGATCAATGATTACCTCACCATTTCTCTCTGTCCCTCTCCCTTCCTCTCTGAAATCAACAAAAACACATTTTATAAACAGCAATTGGTGTATTTTGTTTAATTTGTAAGTATTTTCTAGATTTCAAAAAAGAAGGAAGTTGCTACTGGCCTGTTGCATTCTGTAGTTACCATTTTATCTAGTAACTAGAGGCCCAGTGCACAAAAATTTTTGCAAGGAGGGGGGCGCGGGGGAAGTAGGTTGTGTCCCTCAGTCCAGTCTGGGACCCCTTAGGGGTATGTCCACCCGCTAGTTTGCCTGGCCAGCCTGGGTGAGGGGCTGATGGCCGTTTCAGGCTGCCCACAGCCCCTTCAGGGTTCAGGTCCCTACTGGGTTCCCTGGCCAGCCTGGGTGAGGGCCGAAGGGCCATTTCAGGCCACCCACAGCCCCTTCAGGGTTTGGGTCCCTACTGGGGTGCCTGGCTGGAAGTAGCTATATGAGATTTATTCAACTTCTATAATTGAAACTTTGTTGCCTTGGTCCCTGCTCAAAGCCTGGGTTGCTCCTGGCAACCCAAGGTCCCAGCCTGGCAGGTATCTAGGGTTTATTTATCTTCTATAATTGAAACTTTGTAGCCTTGAGTAGAGCTCAGGCCTACAGGGCCCTGACTTCCTGCATTGCCTGGGGCAATTCCAGCTCTGTGGCCACCACCATCTTAGTTAATTTGCATATTTGCTCCTGATTGGTTGGCGGGCGTGGCTTGTGGGTGTAATGGAGTATGGGTCAATGTGCATATTGTTCTTTTATTAGGTTAGATATTGTTCTGTGCTCTGTAGCACTGTGTGTGTGTGTGTGTGTTTAATTTTTAGAAAATAAGTTTTTACTGTTTTTAGAGAGAGAGGAACAGAGGGAGAGGAGCATTGATGTCAGAGAATAACATCACTGTCTCCCAGATGAACCCCGATTAGGGATTGAACCAAAAACCTGGGTATGTGCCCTGACTGGGATTCGAACAGGCAACCTTTCGGTGCACAGGACGACACCCAACTGAACCACACTGGCTAGTAGCATGTATCTTGAAGTTGTCTTTCTGAGCCAGTTTATGGTTCTGGTTGGCTGTAATGTCATGGTTAGCCAGGTGGGGACTCGCACTCTAGTGTCTGTCTGCAGTTTCACTTTTGCTTTCAGTTTGGGGGTCTATCAGAAAAGGAGACCATAGTAGGAAGCCGCCACCAAACTATGAGCCAGTATTTGATATAATTTCGAGACCAGCATGGCTCAGTGTCTGAGAACAGGATAAAGTGGTTTTGTTTTTTCTTTCTGTTTTGCATATAGCCTTTCTTCAAGAGCTGGTAGACCGGGATAATTCCAAGTTTGAAGAGTGGTGTATTGAAATGGCCGAGATGCGTAAGCAAAGTGTGGACAAAGGCAAAGCAAAGCATGAAGAGGTTAAGGAGCTGTACCAAAGGTTACCTGCTGGAGCTGGTCTGTAAGACATTCTGGGACAGCACTGTTGCCATTGAGTGCCTTGTTTTATGTTCACAAATGTGTATGAACTAACTTTTCCCCTCCCTGTCTTAGAACTCACTAATGCCGGCCTTCTACACTATAAAATGGCCATGTAAACCAGCAATAACTTGATGTGTAACATTTCATGTAATTTTCATTATGTACTTTTAAAAATGGGAAGTTCTTAATTATAAGGTTTAGGTCAGCACTCTTCATATAAGACAAAATAGATATTCCTATTCTGTGAGATAATAACTTGTTCTTAAGGAAAAATTGGATTGGTTACTATGGAGGCAGCTCAGCTATTGGGTCTCCTTGTATACTTTGTACCCTCCCAGTATTTACCAGGCGTTCTTTTATATGAGTACTATTTCTTGGGATTAATTTGAAATTTAATTTCAAATATGTTAAGAATAGGAAAGCATTCTGCTGGCCTTTAATTTCTTAAGAATTGTCGTACATAATCTAGCTCATCCCTTTATTGTATATATTTACTGTAAGTTTACCTAATGCCTCAAAAAGGAAACCTGAACTTTTTGAAGCCGGTATGCCATTTGTCATAATATGTTTTCTTAGTTCTTTCATGGACATGAATTCCTCTAAACCCAATTTCTACTTAAAGAAGAGAGGCAATTTAATCCTAATTTTAGAACCTAAATACTCAAGCATAGTTGTACTTATGGGTTTTGTCTTTTTAATCTTAATTTTAATCTTAATTATAATCTTAATTTTCCATTACTGTTACAACTTTAAACAGAAGATGAATATAAATGGCTAAATCTGGAGGAATACCTCTTAAAAGTTCGTTATTTTAAAATCCTCATCAGAGGCTATATTCATTGATTTTAGAGAGAGGGGAAAGAGAGAGAGAAACATGGATTGGTTGCCTCACCTGTAGGTCCTGACTGATAATCAAACCTACAGCGTAGGTATGTGCCCTGATCGGGAATTGAACCCGAAATCTTCAGTGTCCTGGACAGTGCTCCAACCAACTGAGCCACACCGGCCAGGGCTTAAAAATTCTTTCTAAATCATTGGATTCTGAGCTTAATCTTTCTAGACTTCATAATGTTCCAAAAGAAAATACTTTTTTCAAAATCCAGGCATTAAAATATTATAAGTTTGAACCCAAATGTGCATTGCCCTTTGGTAAATATTTTTAACAGTTGCTTTGCTGAGTTGTCACATGCTGAGATGTTAATAGTGTATTATCTCCAGATGGATCATTACAGGGAGTGTTTATCGCCGTTTGGCAGTTGGCTTCCCCATGCCTCTGGAAGGCAATGCTTAGGCAGTTTACGAATCACAGAAGTAGAGAACATCTTTGAGAACCTGCCAGAAGCCTTTCGGGCAGAAACGTTTGTGGTGTAAAAAGCGGTCCACAAGCAGACTCTTTCCTAGCCATTAAGACGTACGCTAGGAAGCTCTAGGCAGAGATTGACCCAACTCTAATGGGATGGGATGGAGAATGGAAAGGAAGAGCTCTGTGACCACAGTCATGTCCTTCCATGGGTTTCCCAGCACACCGAAACTGACGCCTAAAATCTGCACACCTGGGGAGCATGGAATTACCCCAGAATTACAGGCCCAGTGTCCACTCTGTTCCTTACTATAAACCACACTTGATTTTTCTCACCTTCATGTAGTACATTGAACCCAAACAGGAAGAAGCTTCACTGGGAAGTGCACTCTGGTAGGGGATTGGCAAATGTTGTCTTGAACTAACTGCCTTTGAGTCCCGTTGCTGTTGTATGGCCAGGGTAGAGCCACTGTGGGCTTTGGATCCAGCAGATGCCCCCTGGCAAGGAATGCTTTTGGCTCTTCTAGTTTCCCTAGATTTCTTATGAAGGTCAAGATCCTTATTTTTTCGCTTAGAAACAGCAGGCACCCTTTACGGACCCTTCCCCAGCTGTGGGGGAAACAGGACACCTGGTGAATCCTTGAATGTTGCTTTGTGTCGCAATCCTGTTTCCTCCTTTGACAGCCTTTAGATCACTAAATTGTAATTGATGAGGCTATATTTGGGAAAAGGTCAGGTATGCTAAGACTTTGACTTTCCTTTCTTAGAAAGGGATTTCGCTTTCTTAACTCTATCCCTGCCAAGTTAAATTTGATAAGTGGCAAAGAACAGTGAGAGGTATTTTAAATTTCATTAGCCATATCATTATATGTTGTGCAATGCCATGGCCATGTTACCCTCTACTAAATCTTAAGGTCTCCTCTTTAATATATTGTGTGAATGTATAATTAACTTTTCTGTATCTCTTTTCTTCCAAAAAGCTCAAAATGCTTCACATATCTTATCTTTTATATTCAACAACATCCCTGTGAGGTAGGTAGAAGGCAGGTATTATTACCTTCATTTTACAAATAAAAGACTTGAAGCGTAGAGAGTTTAAGTGACTTGCTCAAGTTCAGTGTCTTGGTGGCAGAACTTGGACTAGACCTTGGTCTCAGTTTGTAGTCACCTGCTCTTCCTCTGCAGCTGCGTCTGAGCTGATCAGTACAGTTTTAGACATTCAGAAATTCTGAATTTTGTTTTTGTAAACATTGAAATGTTTTATACTAAACGTAAGATGAGAGTTTTCAGGATTTGTAACTCAAGAGAAGTATACAATTGCTCAAAATGGGCTTTGAGGTGAACTGTCCACCCCTCAGATCTCATCAGAACTAGTACATAATACAAATATATAAATTCAACCTCTGTATGTTTTCTTCTATGTTTTATGCTTGGACTCACTGGAGATCTTTGTAAGTAATCAAAGCTGGCCCTTTACCTTTAATTTTGGCTTGTAGGGAACTCAGGGACTCTTATTTTTCCAAATTAAAACTCACGTTGAGGTGTTTGGTTTTGTCTTAATTTTTATTACTTCAAATTGAAATTCAATTCTAGTGTATTTCATCCTGGAATTTGTTTAAAATCACTTATTTTCTTGAAACAAATGTAATGAATAGGTTGTGCTATGGATTGGGTGGGGAAATCGGTTGCCTTTTCATCCATGTACCCATGTCATCCACGATGAAGAAAAGCTCAGTGGTTGAAACAGGCTCTTAAAGGGCAGTTATGACTGATGGGGTTGATCTCTGACGTAGAGCCCAGTCCGGCTCCTTTTAACGTTCAGGTGTATATTCTGTATATTGGTGGAAAGAACAGTAGGGGATGAGGTTATGTGATGTGTGAGCCAGCGTGGAGCGGCTCGTCAACAATCACGGTGTCCTGATCAAAGCTCTGCTGTGCTATCAAGCAAGACACTTCTCTGCGGAGACCTCTTTTGTAGAATGTGGTTAATAATACCAGCCGATCTCCTAGGCACTGAGCAGACTCGCCCCTGTCACGCGCAGCTTCTCACACGGCTCCTTGCAACCAAGGGAAGGGAGGGTAGTTAGATGGAGCTTGGCGTCATACTTATCAAACACGTCCCCCTCCACAATGGTTCTGAGTCTAAGTTTGGACAGAGTTTGCATTGTCATTTGAGAAAAGCGAATGTATCACTTAGTTTAAATGCTGTAAAAAATACATAGGTTCTTTCCCTTGCTCTCTTCCTCAGAGCCCTATGAGTTCGTCTCTCTCGAGTGGCTGCAGAAGTGGTTGGATGAGTCAACACCTACCAAGCCTATCGATAACCACGCCTGCCTTTGTTCCCATGACAAGCTGCATCCTGATAAAATATCGATCATGAAGAGAATATCTGAATATGCCGCTGACGTTTTCTACAGTAGATATGGTGGAGGACCAAGGCTAACTGGTACTTTCCGATGTCTTCTCTACTTAAAAAAGAGGGATGCTGTAGGATCATTGGACTCAAACGAAGCCAGACCAGATGTTCCTAAATAAAGCAGAAGTAGCAATATACATGGTGTATTTATAATGTTAGGAAACCGGTACTGCTCATTGGGGCTTTCTTTTTGTTTTTATAAAGCAGACAGGATACTTTTGAGAAAATCATCTGGTAGTGTTTTGTTGCTTTATACATTACTCTTCAAGGTACTTGAGTCCTGGCCGAGTAGGCCATTTGGAGCATCACCTGATGCACCGAGGGGGTGGGTTTGATCCCTGATCAGGGCACATACAAGAATCAACCAATGAATGTACATAATAAATGGAACAAGAAATTGATGTTTCTCTGTCTCTAAAAAAATAGCAAATATATGTATTTTTAAATCAAAGCACTTGAAGCCTGGTCTAGTTGATTGTGGATCTTATGCCTCCCTGCTGCATTGACTTTTAACAGTGTCAGTTCTGCAGATTGTTACTTAGCTTACGAATGGAATCTGTGTGATCTATCCTGAGTATAGAGCTGTATAAAAACCACATAGTGTCTGTAATCTATTTGGTTCTGGTTACCTCTCATAACATTTTTAAAAAATATATATGTTACTAATTTTTCATAGAGAGGAAGGGAGAAGAATAGAGAGTTAGAAACATCGATGAGAGAGAAACATCGATCAGCTGCTTCCTGCACACCCCCCGCTGACGACGTGCTCACAACCAAGGCACATGCCCCCGACCAGAATCGAACCTGGGACCCTTCAGTCCGCAGGTCGACACTCTGTCCACTGAGCCAAACCTGCCAGGGCCGTAACATTTCTTTTTAACTTGCAACACAGTCCCCCACCTCCTACCTAATCTATAGATGAGTCTAATAAATTAAACCACCACCCTCTTTTTCCCTAAAATAAGTGCTATTTTCTGTTCATGTACCACTTACTGCATTAAAAAAACAAACAACTGGCACTTAACTATATGATCCAGGTCTTGTACACATCCAGAGTTTTCTAAATTTATGTTTTTGATTCACACTCGATAAACAGCACTGGGATGATCTTCCAAAGAGTCAGATGCCATATGATTCCTGGCACTGTGCTTAAAGCAGGCCTTGCTTTTTGTTTTCCCTTTCGTGTTCTGTGCTTTGAAGTGTTCACATGAAGCTCTTAAACAATTAACATTGCATTTATGGTTGTCCGATGCATTGACTCTCCACCCCACCATTATTTGATTAGGGTCTCATGAAATTTGCATCTGAACCCTTTGCATTTCATGGTACAGACACTTTTGACATATAGCATTTTATCTCTTACAACAGTGTTACTATCTTGATATTAACATTACAAAATATTTTGGATATATATCAGTTTTTAAATATATTTTTATTGATTTCAGAGAAGAAGGGAGAGGGAGAGAAAAAAAAGAAGGTAGAATATTTCACTAACATTAGAATACTGATGTCATAAACAAATGTAAACATTTTGGATAGAGTGGGTTAAATTCAGTATTTTGAAAATTGAAATCATTATCTACCATCTAAACCTGCATCTTCTACTGTAGTTTTTTTTTAATGTTTGGAAACCACTGCCTTTTAAAAAATATTTTTATTCTTTTCAGAGAAGAAGGGAGAGAGAGAGAAACATCAGTGATGAGAGAGAATCATTGATTGGCTGTCTCCTGCATGCCCCCACTGGGGATGGAATCCGGGATCCTTGAGTCCACAGGCTGATGCTCTCTATCCACTGAGCCAAACCAGCTAGGGTGATATATATCAATTTGCTATGTTGTCAGAATTTGTGACTTTGGTTTAGAATTCTTTTGTGTTTTGTGAAATGGTGAAAGCATTTTCCTAACAGGAAATTTGCATGTGAATAAACTGTATTTTCTGTCATTCTCTCTGGCCCCAGTGAAGGCCCTATGTAAGGAATGTGTAGTAGAACGCTGTCGAATGTTGCGTCTGAAGAACCAACTAAATGAAGATTATAAAACTGTTACTAATCTGCTAAAAACAACAATAAAAGGGTATGTTCCACCCTGTATTATTCATGATAAACTAAGAAAAAACAAGAAGTACTAACTAGGTAGCTGATTATTTTTAGGTAAGAGGGAATTGGATTTTTTTGAAGAAAGAAGTGTGATGATGCGCATGGCAGAGCCAGATTAAGTTTTGCAGTGATTGCCAGTGTGGTGAAGATCTAGAAAGCTGAGTCACATAGCCTTTGCGACATTATTCCATCATTAGAAAGATAGAAGCAGAGATGTGGACTGAGGCCTGGTCAGACCAAGGCAGGGGTGTCAGTGAGCCTGGGTTCTGGCATGGAATTACAGAAAGCCATGGTGGAACATCATCCTGCCTGGTCTGGTGGGGTTCGCCTTAGATCAGAGAATGAAGTATGTGTGTTAACCAAGGATACCTAGCAGAGCATCCCTGTCAGAAACATTCACCCCAATAAATGCAATTGAGAAACAAAAAAAAGAAAAAACATCCAGGGTTCTTTGAGCCCTACTCCCTACAGTACCTGTGGATTCAGTACAGTAGAGGCAGATGGCATTTGTTATGTGTGGATTTGATTTAAGTTGTGTATTGCCCAAACAAAGATTAATCTAGTTCACCATTTTTAGTCATTCCACAAACAGCTTAAATGTGTGTTTATGTGTAGACGAGGATGTATATATGTGAGTGCGTCTGTGTACTTAGAGGCACAGCTGTATGTAATTGTGAATAGTCATCAAGTGAAAGAAAGCAGCCAGTTGATTGATGTGATCAGCATGAATGTAAATGAGGGTTAGGAGAAGGAGGGTAAAATTTAGGATGGGAACAGTACCTGCGGTGCAGTAGTAAGGAATAAAAATGGCCTAAATGAAGAGGTGGGTTAGAGAAATTGTGTACATAACAGCAGACTTTGAATATTTGAGATTCATTTTAGTTGTGGCCTTTACAAGGAAAAAAAGGGAGGGGAGGATGTGAGGAAACGAGACATGCATGATTTCACTCTCTCTCTGTTCCTCAGCAGCGATGGCTTTTGGGTGGGAAAATCGTCTTTGCGCAGCTGGCGCCAGCTGGCTCTTGAACAGCTAGATGAGCAAGATGGTGATGCAGACCAAAGCAATGGAAAAATGAATGGCAACACCTTGAATAAAGGTACCTTTATTCTAAAACCTGTGTCGGTGGTGGGGAATTCTACCACAAAATTGTAAACATTTGTTTTTAGTAAAATTGGTTTTATCCCCATCCATGTAATTTTAAAGAACATTTTTATTAAACCTAAAGCTCTAAAAAAAGAAATGCTTCATAACAAATGAAACATGTTTCAGCTAATGAAATTGAGCAAGGGTCACAGGTTCAGCAGCTCAGAAGGGGAAGGCTGCTGCAAGTTGCAGTGTTCTGTAAGCTCAGCGTTTTGGTGGTGGGTTATCCACCACACGTACAGGCTGCCTTCCTCAGGTAGAAGAGCTTGTGCTTCGGGTAGGTAAGAAGGCAGCTTTTGGACAGCTTTTTGCTTATAACATTTATGAGCTTTTTTTTTTTTTTTTTTTGAAGCTATGCTTTCAAATAGGGAATTATGTTAGTCTAAATAAACAGCTAAACTTAATGTTATAACCTGTATTTTATAAGATATCAAGGGAAACTAAGGCATAGGAACTATTTTTAGATTTAAAATGGAAACGAGATCTGATCAGTTTACTAATTCAAACGTAAATTAGTGATCCACAAGCAATTATTCCATTTAATCTTCTCATCAAATATTTATATACATGTGTTTTTATCATTTTAATATTCTTAACCATTTTACTGGAATACCTTGCATTTTCTGCATTCAACCATATTATATCATTCATTCGGTTTTGCTTGGTGTGGATCTCTCCTGTCGCTACCTTTCTGAGAAAATAAAGACACCAAAGCCATTATTAGTTTTAAACTATGATTTTCAACACTTAAATTTGAAGTTCAAATAAATTTGTAGAAATTGCTGGACCAGAGAATTACCTCCATATATAATTGCTATAAGCTGACACACAGTGGTAAATTTCCTCTAGAAATTATTTCCTCATGCCTTGATCAATATAAAGAGTACATCAGTCACATCCATTTTTCGCAGACATAATATATGTGAAAAATGACTAGTAGTGTCAAGGCTTATATCTTTCAAAACCATCACTGAGGTCGACCCTCATCATATATTTGAGGTGTTATTTGTACGTATATGACCGATGCCAGAGTTACCTGATCATGTCCTTCCTTTGCTCATTTCTCTACTTGAGCTTTTTAATGTTTAGCACATATTCTTTTTTATGTATTAATTATATTAAAAATGTATTGTGTTCTTAACCTGGAAGACCCACGCATATGATAACCATTCTGATCTCCTGACACTCAAGACTTTCCTTATTTGATCATATTCCTGGTGGGCAAATAAGAAAAGTAGATACTGGGAGAGAAATGTTACCAGGAAAAGCTACGTTCTTATATGTGCTTGACGTTAAAGGTTAGGTTTTTATTTCATTGGCCTCTAAAGCTTTCTGTTCAACTCTTAAAATAAGAGAATGACATGACGTGGAGATTATTAACTTGGTTTATGACACAGTTCTGAATACCTTGACTAGAAGTAGTGTAAGGACATGTAAATTATTTTTCAAATTAAAAAAAAAAAACACAACACATTTTCTTGCATAATCTAATTCTTTAAAAAGTAAAACTGCCATTCAGATATTCCTGTTTTCTTTTAAAGGAAAGAAATATAACACTTCTTAGCAGAACTGTGTAGGAATTGCTTGGGTCAAATTTTTAGAACGTTTTAATTTTTTTTTGTTCAAAATTGTGCAGAGTATTATCTCTGCTACTTTGACCTTTAAATACAACAGCCAGAGCAAGTTACTCTCTGTGTTTCTTTTGATTAGATGAATCAAAGGAAGAAAGAAAAGAAGAAGAGGAGGAATTAAATTTTAATGAAGACATTCTGTGTCCACATGGTAAGCTAGAAGCATAAGTCTTCTGTTGTCAGACTTGAGCATGTTGTAAATACTTTGTTAACGGTTTTGTACTTTCTCGTAGGAATTAGGCCCTAATGTGGCAGTCATGGTTTTTCTAGACTGTACTTTATTCTGATATTTCTATTCTCATAACCTTCTTAACTGTTAGATTCTACTGCCGGTTTCAGGCCAATGCCTCGCACACCTTATACACACACACACACACACACACACACACACACCATATTTTCCGGCGTATAAGACAACTGGACGTATAAGACAACCCCCAACTTTTGAGAAGATTTTCCTGGGTTAAAAAGTCCGGACGGAGACTGTATGCTGCACAAAAAGGAGCCGACTGGACCGGAGACACTTATATCTAGGGTCCTTGATGACAGTGGTGATAATTCTCCCCTGAATGGTCCTTGCATGTTCTTCTTTCTGGATGTTGTCTCACTGCACTTTAGCTTACTAAGTGGCATTCTCATTTACTAAGCACACAACTAGGTGGTAAGGGGGATCATCATGGGATTTGGATTCAGGTCTCTGCACCCAAGCCCATCTCTCATTCTCATCCCATCACTTGCTGCCCACTCTGTCTGCCTTACACTTGGAGTCACAGTACGAGCACAAATGTGAGAGATGTGGCCTCCTGGGTGGTAGACAGATTGAATAAATAGGAGTAAATGGCCAAAAGTAGATGAGTTTTTCTGGAAACACTTTCTGTCATCTCTTATTTTATCTTCACAGCATAGATGTGGACCTAGGATGAGTGTCTTCCTTGTGAGAGTTGAGCAATGCTTGATCTGTGATCTGTCCCACGGTTGAAATAGTGCCAGAATTCAGATTGTCATCTCATTCCTTCGCCCACTGACTTTTGCTCTGTCTTCCCACCTTCTGTCTCATCTTGTCATTTCATGTTACAGTTTTGATGAGAAAGCCTGGCAGAGCTGAGTGTGATTTCAGGACGTGTGCTGCACTCCTCAGCAGAAATCGTACTCGAGCTGTTTTTTAGTTCTTTAGCTTGACCTGGGACTTGTTGGTCTTTTCTTGCTGTACTTTTTAAAGGATAGTTCTCAACTACTGTTTTTGTGGACGTCACTTGTCCATGTACCGTGTCTGTGAGATCACTTTTTTCAAGTGTAGGATAGTAAACCTTAGAGACCCACTGTACTCATCTAAACTAATAAAAGCGAAATAGTAAAATTAACCGTTTCTTCGGGATGCCCAACAGCCAATCAGAACAGTGGTATGCAAATTAGCCCAGCCAAGATGGCGGAGGCCCGGGCTGGCAATGGAGGAATCACGCCGGCGCACGCAAGGGCAGAGGCCTGGCCTCCGCCCTTGCGTGCTCTGGTGGTCGGTTCGGGCAGTGGCGGCGGCTGCAGGGCAGGGCGGCCTCCCAAGGCCCCCGGTTCTGCGGCTGGGGCTGGCAATAGAGAGATGGGGCTGGGAATAGAGAGATCACACTGGCCCACTCACAGGTGGAGGCCTGACCTCCGCCTGTGTGTGCCCTGGAAGTCTATTCAGGGCAGTGGCGCGGTTGGCAGCAGGGCCGGGAGCTGGCAGCCCAGCCAGGCCCTGCGAGGCCTGGGAATAGAGCAATTGGGCCCACGCGACCTCAGAGGCTCAGTGGCGGGGGCTTGAGGTAGGTACCCCCTCGGAGTCATGCCCGAGCATCCTCTGCCCCTGAGCAGAGCCTCTGCCACAGATCCAGCCACCTGCCTCCACCCTGGGGGCCTCCATGGGGCGTGTGTGAGTGTGTGCCTGGCTCCACCCCTGTGTGTCTGCTCAGCAGCATGGCCCCCCAAGGGACCATGCACCAGCGTCTGCCACCCAGCTCTGCATCAGGTGTGCCCCCTCAATGGTGGAGGCAGGCACACCAGGTATGTGCAATGGTAGGCCACCCGGCTGGAAACGGCCACGCCTGCACTCACCAGCCATCCCACCCCCCAGTGCACGAACCCTGAGGGGGCTGTGGCCAGCCTGAAAACAGCCCTCAGCCCCTCACCCAGACTGGCCATGCATGCCAGCAGGTGGACATCCCCCCCCCCAGGGGTGCCAGACTATGAGAGGGCACAGGCCAGGATGAGGGACCCCCTCCTCCCCTCGCCAAGTGCACAAATTTTGTGCACTGTGCCCCTAGTTAGGTTTATATTAAAACTAGTGACACAGTGCACGGATTCGTTCACATTGAAATGAAATTAACTAGAAGAAGGCTGGTGGGCTGGGCTGGACACGCCCTGGAGCCAGCCTCCTGAGGTCCCTCTCCAGCGTCTGCAGAGTGAGTGGGGTCCCTCCAGCAGGTGGGGTCTCTTGGCCCGGCCTGCTGGGATCCGGTCAAAACCTGCTGTCCAATCCCTTAGGATTTCTGAAGTGTGAGAGGGCACTCTGCAAAGTTGCTGTTATACAGAGTGTGGAACAGAAATGCAAGTGTGCAGTAAACCAGATTCAGGGCCTATAGTGCCCCAGCAACAGCATAACCCTTCGCTGGAGGTGGAATTGCACACCCCATGAGGAATCAGGCTACCTCCTCTCTGGTTTTGGGGTGTGTAGCCCAAGAACTGCCCCTGCCAAGTCAGTGCAGCTAGGCAGCTCCTGCGTTGAGCATCTGCCCCCTGGTGGTCAGCATCATAGCAACCAGTCGGACAGTCAGACTGTTGGACACTTAGTGTATTAGCCTTTTATATACATAGATTTGTTCCTGGATTGTGATGGTGCTGGTAATACTGAATACAAGCAGTAGTGAGATGATAGTGGGCGTGTACTGAATGTTTATACACATGCTGGTAATTTACCTCAGTTATAAAACAACTAGAGGACCAGTGCACAAATTTTTGTTCCCCAACCCAGCCTGTGCCCTCTCAGTCTGGGACCCCTTGGGCGATGTCCACCTGCTGGGTTAGGCCCACTCCCCGGGCGATTGGCCCTAACCTGGCAGACATTCCTCTGGCAGCCCAGGAGCCCTCAGGGGATGTTCACTTGCCAACAGGGAGCAGCCAAAGTGCTGTTGGATATCCTTAGTATTACTGAGTAGGCAGGAGAGGTTCCTAGCACCACCGTTGTACTGGCAGCCATCAGCCTGGCTTATAGCTGAGCAGAGCTCCCCCTGTGGGAGTGCATTGACCACCAGGGGCAGCTCCTACATTGAGCATCTGCCCCTTGGTGGTCAATATGTTTCATAGTGACCAGTCATTCTGCTGTTAGGGTCAATTTGCATAATATCCTTTTGTTATATAGGAGGATGCCTAGAAGTCAGTATTACTGTCATATCCATCGTACTGATGAGTAATTAAGCTGAGGTATAGAGATTTAAGAGTCACTTGCTCAAGATCACTACATTTAATGGATAATTTTATCAAGGTGCATAATTGTCTCAAACTACTTCAGAAGTTTAAATGACTTGCACTATCTTTCATTGGGCCATTTGTCCATTATGCGTAGGCTATTCTTTTCATTCCCTTTCGGCAGCTTGTAAGATTTTCCCCATGTTCACTGGCATCTCACACTGGCCTGCCTTTGGTGTAGGCCCTACCTACCTCCCTTATTGTGCGAGGTGCTTGTGAAGGCCGGGTGCACCCAGGAGGCCCTCACTGAGGAATTTCTAATGTTAGTATCTGCTCTTGGGCTGCTCATATTTCTCCACAGGCATCCATTCTCCTGCCTGGAAAATGCAGCCATGGCTGTGCCTGTTCTCAGGTAGTAGAGAGAAGAGGGCTTCGGAGACTGCCTCTGTGTCCGCTCATTGCCTCCCTCATCTGTGTGTTTTGTGTCCCCTGGTGTAGAGGCCTAATGCTTTGTCACCAGAGAAGTTACCGTTGTCTTTGTGGGTAGTGGGCCATTATCTGTAGAATCTGGAGAAAGCAGAAAATATTAACTGCCTCTTCAATAGACTTTTAATTCATTCTGGTTTTTTGGTTGTTTTTTTTTTTTTTTAACCTCACCTGTACTTCCTGGTGCCTGCAATTTCTAGGCAGTTGTGCAGTGTAATAAATCTTGTCACTTCTTGACATTTGCCAATTTAGAATTCATTTTTCATATGTTTCATCTGTCTGCTTTTAAGCTTCTAAAATTTTTGTTGCTGTTGTTCCCTCTCTGTTCTGTTCATCCATCATTGTGATTTTAGATCTTTTTAAAAATTCCCTTTACTGTGGTTTAATGGTATTTGGAGAGGCAACTGAAAGTAAATGCAGTTTTAACATCATTTTTTTTTCTGGAAGTGCTTGTCTTGAATTTTCTTAATTTTTTATAATAAATCCCCCTTTTAAAAATCTATTGGGTTATATCACTCGTACAGAGGAAGAGTTTTTTCCTTTTTTCTTTTTTAAAGAAGAAGGGGAAAAAAGGAAACCACTTAAAATTATTTTTGTAAAATATATTTTATTGCTTTTTTACAGAGAGGAAGGGAGAGAGAGAGTTAGAAACATCCATGAGAGAGAAACATCAATCAGCTGCCTCCTGCACACCTCCCACTGGGGATGTGCCCGCAACCAAGTTTCATGCCCTTGACCGGAATGGAACTTGGGACCCTTTAGTCTGCAGGCCAATGCTCTATCCACTGAGCCAAACTAGTTAGGGCTAAACTTATTTTTAATATTAATTGCCTTGGAGTGCTTTCTAGAAAATTAGGTCATAGAAATATACCTTTCCTTCTTATGGCTGCATTATATTTCACTATAAAGATGTACTATACTAGGGTTGGATTATCGATTAATCTTAGAAATGTTCCCTAATTGTGTCGTGGGGTATGCTTGTTGGAGTAAGTTTTTATAGCTCCAGAGGAAATTTAAGTTAATAGCCTACTCAGAAAAAAAGTTAAGTTTCACATTGTGACCTATTTTTCTCTGGTATTAAGTTTATTAAAGCAAAGTAATCTTTTCTTAGGATTAATCAAAGATCAATAAGAGGTGAAGGGTAGCAGTTAGAAGATATATTTTATAAGTATTAGAAATTACGGGGTTTGAATGAAGCAGACCTAGGTTCATAGTCCAGCTTCATTATTCACCAGCTGTGGCAACCCTAGGCATATTAATTTTTCTGATTCTCAGCTTGTTTATTATTAGGCAAAACACATGAAGCAAAGGATGATACTTACTTTATTTATTTTAGTAATTGTTTCTTTTTTAAACCAGTGATATTCACCAGTGTGTGTCTCAAGGTTTTTTTATGTATAATTTTATTTTCTTTCTTTCTTTCCTCACCGAGGATATTTGACTTTCAGAGAGAGAGAGAAAGGGAGAGGGAGAGACAGAGAGAAACACCGATGTGAGAGAGAGGCACACATTGAGTGGTTGTCCCCCGCATGTCCCCGAACCAGGGCCGGGAACCTGCAGTGGAGGTATGTGCCCTTGACCGGAATCGAACCCGGGACCCTTCAGTGTGTAGGCCAATGCTCCATCCACTCAGCCAAACTAGCGAGGGCAAAATGATACTGTCTTTAGAAAGCTTTATTACTTTTAACAGCATGGAGGTGCCTGGCAAACGGGGATAGGAAAACGTGGTCTTGGGAACTACAGATGGTTTTCTGAGTAATGACCCATATAGGTACATAGGGACAGTCATTAACTCATCAATTAGGAAGAGCTGAAACCATGAAAACTAGAACCACAAATGGAGTGAGAGATAGAGTGGGGGAAAGGCACCAAGGAGGGGCTGCTGAGGTTGTAGGTTTCTGCCACTTGGGCGTTCCCACGACCTTCCGACCTTGCAAGAAGAGGAAGGGTGGTGGTCACTAGTCCTGTTTTTTTCCTCTGGACTTGTAAAGATCCACAGGGATTGGAGTGATGGCAGTAGGAAACTAACGGGATCTTCTCTGGGAACAGTTTACCAGTTGTACAGTAGGTTACTTTATTATTTAACTGAACCAGTAACGAGAATGGACACCACCTTGAAAATATCATTTTAATTCAGGATGATTTCAGTGAGGCAACACAATCAAATGGGAGGAAATGCAGTCCGCAGGAAATTGTGAGGCGAGTGTGGGCGGAGATGAAATGCCACTCAGCAGCCCTGCCTCTCGCAGAGCCACCAGGATCCCGGGAGCCCCTCTCACTGGCAGGAAGAAAGACAGGAAGTGCACCGCGCTAGTCTCACGCAATTGTCTTTATTGCCTGGGTTTTCAACCACAGATACAATGAAGGACGTAAAGGAATGGCTCCTTTACAATTAGGTAAAATAAACAGAATTAGAGATTTCTGAAACCAAAGAATTGAACACTTTAGAAAAGAAGAGAATGTTTTTCTTAGGTTTAAGAAATAGGAAACATATTTTTGGGAGGCTGTACGTTGACTTTTTTGGTTTAAATGTAAAAAAAAAAATTTTTTTTTATACTCAGGGGAGTTGTGTATATCTGAAAACGAAAGAAGACTTGTTTCTAAAGAGGCCTGGAGCAAGCTGCAGCAGTACTTCCCAAAGGCTCCCGAGTTTCCCGGTCACAAGGAATGCTGCTCACAGTGCAAGGTGCTGAACACGAGTCTCCTCCCTGTCCCAACTTCCCGAGAATTCGCCTTGTTCTGCTGCTGAGGGCGTGGGGAGGAGGCAAGCCCGGGCTGTCAGCAGGAGATGGTTGATTGCTTCATTCTCTTTCAGATTTTAGAAAGAGAAGGGGAAGAAAACGAAGCCTTACATAAGATGATTGCAAACGAGCAGAAGACTTCTCTCCCGAATTTATTCCAGGACAAAAGCAGACCTTGTCTTAGTAACTGGCCAGAGGTATAAGGATCCCCACCAAGGATAGAATTCCTCTTCACGTGTCAAGAGGCTTTTCTGCTGTATCGCTTCCAAACAACCCCGAGCCTCTCTGATTCTCTGTCCTTAGTTTTTGTCTAATCTGGGGGCTTTACTCTAACTGTTTCTTGGTAGCGGGCCGTGTTTCCGTTTTATTTGTAAAGCTTAGTGCGTGGGAAGACGTTTCCCCCTGAAGGATTCGGGTGAAGAACACAGTGTATTGATGCATGCCGTAATGTGACTTTGCTGTTCCAGGATACAGATGTCCTCTACATTGTGTCACAGTTCTTCGTAGAAGAATGGCGGAAATTTGTCAGGTAGAATCCAGAAATGTTTCTGTTGCCCTTTTTCGGGGGTTGATTTTAGTGTTTTAAGAATTCATGGATTCTGACCATGATCCCTTTTTAGTTACTTTTTCTAGCATGTGCTGAAAGCTTTCTTTTAAGTTAAAGGAATAATCAAGAGAAACATTTAATGACTAATATCCTTTTAAATCTCTCTCTCGTTTTTGACTAATTGTCTGAGCGCTCTTCTGTTTACTCATGCGGTAGTGAAGCCCATTGATCCTCCTTGTCTCATTTGAGTAGGAAACCTACGAGGTGTAGCCCCGTGTCATCGGTCGGAAACAGCGCTCTCCTGTGTCCCCATGGGGGGCTTATGTTTACATTCGCTTCCATGACCAAAGAAGATTCTAAACTGTGAGTTTCTTCTCTTCATGCACTTTGTCTGTTTCTAATGATTAGCACGTTTCTTATCATTTTAAGAATCTAGTCCCTTGCTGAATTGTAATTTTTTTCCCCTCTTTCATATACTCTACCAGAATGAGCACTTTTTTATTTTTATTTTTTTTTAATATTTTATCGATCTTTTTACAGAGAGGAAGAGAGAGGGATAGAGAGCTAGAAACATCGATGAGAGAGAAACATCAATCAGCTGCCTCCTGCACACTCCCAACTGGGGATGTGCCCACAACCAAGGTACATGCCTTTGACCGGAATCGAACCTGGGACCCTTGAGTCCGCAGGCCGACGCTTTATTCACTGAGCGAAACCGGTCAGGGCGATTGAGCACTTTTTAAAAAAAAGAAAGACCTGCTACTCCATAAAAGGCAAGAGGCTGACCATGGACACCTTGCTCTTGGTTTCTTCCTTCCTGGAGCCCTGCTTTCTCCTCTCAAGCTGCTGCTAACAGTGTCTCTAGGTGGGCCTCTTTCCTAGGACCACGTAGCAGCCAGGGTCTTGGTTTTTGTCGGCAGCCACCAGACTTCATAAAGTAGAGGAGGGCGGCAGCATGGCACTGAGCTGGAATCTCAGGGTCCTAAAAGCAAAATTGTGTTCCATTACTTTAGTGGTTCCAAAGGGGCTCATCTATGACATTCACCCATCATGTTACCAGTTTGTCTTTTAAAATAAATTTTAAATAGCTATATAAGATAAGGTAGAATGCCCCTGACCTTGCCTGTAAACCATGAAAAGAAAATTGAAACATAAATATTCCTCTGGGACAGAGCTAGAATTTGGGAGTTTATTATTCCTATATCAATACTTTTAACATCAGTTCAGGAAGCTTAGAGTATACATATATTTTCTTCTAGGTTCTCCCCTGTTTGTTGGGGAAATATTTATAATAATAAAGCAAACAAATGTGGGCCACCAATTATTTAAAAGTTAATTCAAATATTATTGAAGGGCTCTCAGTACTTAACCTTCTAGTCCTCCTTTCCTCTTTTTATTCCCAAGTGTCTCACAGTAACCACTGTCCTGAATTCTTTTTTCTTTATTGATTAAGGTATTACATGTGTGTCCTTATTCCCCCATTGCCGCATCCCCCACCCCCACTCATGCCCTTACCCCCACCCTCACCTACCTTACCTCTGAGGTTTAATGATCTGATTGATGCTTCTCTGTCTCTGGATCTGTTTTTGTTCATCATTTTATCTTGTTCATTATATTCCACAAATGAGTGAGATCATGTGATATTTATCTTTCTCCAGCTGACTTATTTCACTTAGCATCTCCAGTTCCATCCATGCTGTTGCAACTGGTAAAAGTTCCTTCTTTTTTTATAGCAGCGAAATATTCCATTGTGTAGATGTACCACAGTTTTCTAATCCACTCAACTGCTGATGGGCACTGAGGCTGTTTCCAAATCTTAGCTATGGTGAATTGTGCTGCTATGGACATAGGGGTGCATATATCCTTTCTGATTGGTATTTCTGGTTTCTTGGGATATATTCCTAAAAGTGGGATCACTGGGTCAAATTGTCCTGAATTTTTGAGGGTTATCCATCTCAGAAAGTATTTCTCTAAGCATGCATGCGCGCGCGCACACACACAGTAATGTTTTGCGTGGTTAAATTTTTTTCTAGCCTTGGCCAGTGTGGCTCGGTTGGTTGGAGCATCATACCATGCACCAAAAGATTACCAGTTCCATTGCTGATCAGAGCACATACCTAGGTTGTGGTTGTCCCTAAGGAGGCAATCGATGGATGTTTCTCTCTCTCTTCTCCTCCCCCTCTCTACCTTCCTTCTTCTCTCCTCTCCCTTCTTCCCTCCCTCCCCCCTCTTTCTCCCACTTTCTCTCCCTTCACTTTTTTCTTAACCCCCCTTCATTTCTCTCTAAAATCAGTAAAAAACCATACCCAATTACCTTTTTCAATGTAGGTTTTTGAGATTTAACCAAATTGATTCATGTAACCTCAGTCCATTTTGTTTCTTTGCTTTGGTAGTATTCATTTGTTTGGAAAAAAACACCCACACTACCGTTCCTCATTGCCCATAATGTGTTTTTCCCCTCTGATTCCTCTGTATTAAATGCTGGTTGTGATGACTTCTGTTTAGGAAACTAATGGATAATATCAGTTCTCCGAATTAAGGCATGTTGTGTTTTTTTGCACAGTATAGCTCTCATATGGCCCAGTGAGTGGCAAATGATACAAAAGCTGTTTGTTGTGGATCATGTAATTAAAATCACAAGAACTGAAGTGGAAGACGGAAACCCTTCAGAAACGCAGTACATTTCTGAGCCTAGTAAGTTTTCATACTGCTTTTGGTTTGCGTAGTGAAGAGTTGACGTTGTAAGGGAAGTAAGAGCATGTGGATATTATGTTCTCTACTTAAAATTAAAGGTCCCATGGCAGTCCCAACTAATACTCCCCGAGGGGGAGTCATCATAATTGTGTCATAATTTGTACGTGTATTTGTTGATAGTAAATGGGATCCTGTATTGTTGCTGTTTGCATATAACAGTGCAACAATTCAGCAGTTAATAGAAAATATGAGTAATTGTTGTATGAATACTCATTGTAACTTTGATACATGTTTTTAGATACTTGGGTCTTCTATTTCCCTTTTCTTTAGAACTGTGCCCAGAATGCAGAGAGGGCTTACTGTGTCAACAGCAGAGGGACCTGCGTGAATACACTCAAGCCACCATCTATGTCCATAAAGTCGTGGATAATAAAAAGGTACCAGTCCCTCTTGTGGCCCTGGCTGGTAATGGTCAGGCTTGTGTTTTTCACTTGCTGTTGGGAGTTTCACTGAGGACTGCCGAGGATCACATTTTTGTTTCCATGGAGTTTTTGGTGTAAACATTAAAATTAGACAGGAATTGAATACGAATAGTTAAGTGGTTGTTGATGGAATGAATATCTGACACACAAATACTTACTGAATGTCACCTGTGTGGCTGGGGTGGCTTCACTGCTGGGGATACAGTGATGAAGAGGACAGACAAGGAACCGGCCCTCAGGAGCATTTGTGCCTCGTGAGGAAGATGAGGCAGCACTGGGACTCCTGCTGTCTGATCCACGCGAGGCCTCGAAGAAGCCTGACGTCAGTGAGCTGGGAGAAAGGCATCTTTGACCTGCCACAAAGTAACATCATTGTTAACGGGACTGCGCTGTGGTGATCACTTACATTTACGGGGGCTGCATTAGATGCAAGAATAAACCACAGGATAAACGTAACATGTTACGGAAGGATCCAGAGCCCCTGAGTCTAGAACCTCTGGTGTGTGTGTGATCCCAACAGTGATAAAGAAAGGTGTCCCTCCTCTTGATAACGGTGGGCAGCCAAAGCCCCTCTGTAACTCATCTTCTTAGGTCTGACCTACGCCTGTCTCTGCTTTCCTCGCACCTTCAGGTGATGAAGGATTCCGCTCCGGAGCTGAATGTGAGCAGTTCCGAAACAGAGGAGGATAAGGAAGAAGCTAAACCAGACGGAGAAAAGGACCCAGACTTTAATCAGGTATGTGTTGAAGCTGTTTTTCTTCCTCGTGCCTTCGGCTGTGCCCCAGGCGTCTCTCCACACCCGTGTGGGTATTGGCCCCGGACACCCTTCATTCCCTTCATTCTGGTGGCGTACACTAGCCGTCCTGATGTCTCATGAAAAGCTGTGGGCAGCATTATTGCAGAATCACAGTAACACATTTTTAGCTAGAAAAGAAGACTAAAGCAAGACATATCTTGGTTTGTTGCTTAATCATGGAATCTTCAAGTATGAAAAAGCCATCTTGGATTTCCTCATAATAAATAAAGTAAACAATAGATTTAATAATGGAGTTCTGGATGAGATTTTTGGTTCTGTAAATAGATAAACAACCATATCAACATTAGTCTTTTCTATTCTGTTATTTTCCTATCCCCTCTCCGTTTTTGGTTGCTTGATTGTATTTCTGCATGCTCATTGTATTGAGAAGCTTGTCTTCAGAACAGGCAAGAGCCCTAACCGGTTTGGCTTAGTGGATAGTGTCAGCCTGCGGACTAAAAGGTCCCACGTTCAATTCTGGTCAAGGACATGTACCTTGGTTGCGGGCACATCCCCAGTGGGAGGTGTGCAGGAGGCAGCAGATTGATGTTTCTCTCTCATCGATGTTTCTAACTCTCTATCCCTCTTCCTTCCTCTCTGTAAAAAATCAATAAAATATATTTTTTAAAAAACAGGCAATAATGTAGGAATATGTTTGGTTGATATACAATGTAGATAAGTTTGATCTCCAAAAGTCTGGCCACTGTGTTCCAGGATATTCTGTGGATACCTTACATGGAATTTCTACGCTACATACAGTTCAGTTTTAACAGATGAGAGATTTTCTTTCTTTCTGCCAAAATACAGGGTAGTCAAATGATGGTTGTGCTTCTCCCTGACGGGGTAAGTGGTACAGCGATCACTGCTGTACCTGTGAGAGCGGAACTCTGGGCTTGTCCTGTCAGTGCTCACCGATCCTATTTCATTTTTAACGCTGATGGAGAAAGTCTGGAAAGCCCTCTTTGACTTGAATCTTGGTCTCCCCGAGCTAAATATTACTTGTGGTTTCCCAGTTGGCAGAGAGATACATCAGCACTTGCTCTCTCTGCTGTCGCATCTCATAAATGTTAACTGTAAACACCTGTGAGAGAACAAAATCGTGCACTTCTGTGCACCATCTCTGTGCACCATCCTTCTGACAGCGATCAGCCACTCCTGTTAAAGTTGTCCACCCAACTTCATATTTCAGTCAGTCAGCATTGGGGGCCTTGGCTTCAGTGCCAGTTCAGATCTATAAATTTCAAAATATGTTTTTATTGGTGAGAGAGAAAATCATTGAGAAAGAGAAACATTGGTTGGCTGCCTCCTGCATGCCATACTCCTGACTCGGGATCAAGCTAGCAACCCGGGCATGTGCCCTGGCTGGGAATCTGTGCATGGGATGACCCTCAACCAACAGCCACACTGGCCAGAGCAGTATGTATTCATTTTGCAGGAATGCAGGTTTATAGCCCCAAAGGGACATTTTCCTTTGGCAAATAACCCCCCTATTAAAGTCCATGTGCATATATGCCTTCTGTTATGTGGGATGTTTTTGAGATGACAGAGTTAAATGATATGTCTCTTGGTAGGAGTTTGCAAACCTCTCTGCCTTTGTAACCTGTGTCTCAAAATCCTTATACAGTTCATCTTTCTTGATCTTCACAGATCTGCAAACAACTCTGTGTTTCTAGTTGATTAATTAAGAGTGTGTGCAACCCATCCTGATTTACAGCTTCATTCTCTTTTTGGTTTGCTTGGCTGGCAATACCATACTGTTGTTGTTTTGTTTTGTTTTTAATATTTTTATTGATTCAGCGAGGAAGGGAGAGGGAGAGTTAGAAATATCAATGAGAGAGAATCATTGATCAGCTGCCTCCTGCACGCCTCTCTCCTGGGGATCGAGTCCACAACCTGGGTGCGTGCCCTTGACTAGAATTGAACCTGGGAACCTTCAGTCTGCAGGCAGATGCTCTATTCCAGGGGTCCTCAAACTACGGCCCGCAGGCCACATGCAGCCGCCCAGGACATTCATCTGGCGGGTGTTTTTGCCGCCTTGTTTTTTTACTTCAAAATAAGATATGTGCAGTGTGCATAGGAATTTGTTCATAGTTGTTTGTTTGTTTTTTTTAACTATAATCCTGCCCTCCAACGGTCTGAGAGACAGTGAACTGGCCCCCTGTTTAAAAAGTTTGAGGACCCCTGCTCTATTCACTGAGTCAAACCAGCTAGGGCAATACCATATGGTTTTAATTATTACCTCTCAGTGTATGGTTTAATAGTCCATTGGGAATCTCATCTTTTCCCTGTATTATTACCTGTGGTCACCAACTCACTTTCTGTTCCCTCTGGTAAACTTTAATTAAATTAGTTTGTAAAACTTGATGCGTATGTTCTTATTGTTCTTAGTTTCTGTTATTTCAAGCTTTGCTTTTTCATCTAAGAAGTATTTAGAAAACTCTTCACATTTTCAAGTGATCTAGGCTTTTGGAAAGCTGACTTTTTTGAATATGTAGTTTTATTCATTATGGTCATAACCACATCGATTTACAAAAGTGAATGTGGAATTCTTCGATGTGGATGACAACAGATTTCACATGTACAAATATGATAGGGAACGCTGGGAAACATTGCTTTTTATGCTGTAATTACATTTTATACTTTGTAATTTTCTTCTATCTTCTCCTTGTTTGGAAGTTGTAATGCTCTAGAATGTTTTAAATAGTTCTTGTCCCACAATAAACTCTCAAGTGTCACCTTCCTTCTTTAGAAAAGCGTAGAGTCCTAGAATATCAAGTCTTTTCAGAATGCCAACCTCCTCAAACCTTTTCTTTGTAACAGAGTTGACCCTGGAGCAGCACTGGGTTCGGGCTGCTGACCCCGCGTATAGTCACAAATCCACGTATAACTTTTGACTCCCCAGAAATTTTCCCAATAGCCTAGTGTTGACTGGAAGCCTTATCAGTAACATATGCAGTCAGTTAACACATTTTGTATATTGCACATAATACGTCCTGACTTCTTACAGTAACGTAAACTAAAGGTAGGAAATGTTATTAAGAACATCATAAGGATGAGCCCTGGCCTTGTGGCTCAGTTGTTTGGGCGTCACCCTGGGCGCCAAAATATTCCCGTCAGGCTCATGCCCAGGTTGCACGCTGGATTCCCAGTAGGGGGCGTGCAGGAGTTAGCTGCTTGATGTTTTTTTGCTCTCAAATTGCTGTTTCTCCCTCTCCCTTCCTCTCTCTCTCTAAAAACCAATGAAAATATTTTTAAAAATTAAAATAACAAGGAAGAGAAAATACAATTATTCTATTTACTGGGGGAAAATCCATGTTTAAATGAACCTGCAGAGTTCAAACCCCTGTTGCTAGGGTCAACTGTACATTACAGTATCTCAGTCCATAAAGAGCTTTTGTAATTGCTGTTTTAAATCCCTCTAATAGCAAATGATTTCTAGTTGTCCTTAATGGAGATGAACAAATCTCTTTTCCTCTTTTCTCTTAAGCTACATCAACCCAGTTCCTTTGACTTTGACCTAATCTACAATTTAGGTTAATAATGAACCAAGTATTGGTTGTCACTTAGGTAACTAAAAGCCATTTAAAACCATTGGGCTGCTTTTTGTCAGATAAGTTGGATTTAAATTCTATGGATTTTTTTTTTTTTTTAAAGTAATTCTGGGAAAAGCTTGCAGACCCATTTAAAACCAGTCATTAAGAAATGTATCCTGCTTAATGCTCAGGGCTTTGTTATTTGGTTGTGTTTTGTATTTCTAAAGTAAAATTTCACATTGCTATAGATATTTTTTTTAATTGTGGAATTTAGGTCCCGTTTTACTTTTTCTTTAAATTGTCAGTCGAGATTAAGAAAAATGTTTCATCACCTTTGACTTTTTACGAACTCCCATGTGTACTTAACCTTTCCTTCCGACTGTTAGAATCACTGGACCCAGCCTGGTGCAATTCCTAGCCTGTGGGCATCACCCTAAACAAATGCTCTTCTGTGTTTGCATCCTGATCCTCTTCCGCTTTATAAATCTCTGGAGCTCCCGTGGTAATGACTGTGTGACATCTGTAGCCATGATGATACCTAAACCACTCTGCCGGGCACAGCTGACGAGGCAGTGCCTCACGATGAGCCTCATTCAGATTCATTAAACAGGGAAAAGGATTGTTTTTTTATTGTTTCTGTTAATCCTCACCTGAGGATATTTTTCCCATTAATTTGTAGAGAGAGTGGAAGGGAGGGAAGGGGAAGAGAGAGAGCAACATTGATGTGAGAATGACACACATTGGTTGCTTGCCTTCCACATGTGCTCTGACCAGGGCCAGGAATACTGCCCACAATTCATGTATGTGCCCGGGACCAGGAATTGAACCGTGACCCTTCATTATGTTGGTTACGCTGTAGCCGCTGACCCATACCGGCCAGGGCCTCTGTTAGACTCTTAATAAGGCATTTATAGGATGCCTTGTAGAAGCAGAAGAGGACCAGGATGCAAACACAAGAGCATTTGTTTAGGTGATGCCACAGGCTAAGATCTGCACCAGGCTAGGTTCAGCGATTCTAACAGTCAGAAGGAAAGGAAAGGTTAAGGAAACATGGGAGTTCATAAAAAGTGAAAGCTGATTAAACTTGTAGAATGATATTTGGTCCTTACCTATTATTTTTTCCTTAAGACCAATATAAGATGTATTACATGCCCACGTGTATTCCTGTATTTTGTTGCTAAACTGCCCTTAAGTTCATTATGACATTCCACATCTAAATACTCAAACCAGCATGGAAGTGTTTAAGGTTCTCAGCAGTTTATACTTAATTTCCATGTCATCTCAAAAAACAGAAGAAAATATTTAATACAAATTAGTTAGGAATTATTTATTAGTTATGAATTCAACTGATAATCTTAGCCTTGGGGGGGGGGGGCTCAGTCCTTTAGAGAGGCATCCTACGCACCAAAAGGTTGTGGGTTCAATTCCTCGTCAGGGCACATACCTAGGTTGTGTGTTCCATTGCTAGTGATAGGGGCACACACAAGAAGCAACCGATCATTGTTTCCTCTCTCTCTCTCTTTAAAATCAATAAACATATCCTCCAATGAGGATTAAAAAAATCTTAAAGTTTTCCAGCATATCACATGTCATCTGATTTAAGGTCAGACATACCGGTTTGCTTTTAAATGTTCTTTTTATAATGTCTTCTTAAAACAGTCTTGGAGCTTATATGCAGTTAAAATACTATCTCATTCATTCTTTCTTTATTCAATTTTATGAGCCTCCTAAAAATGAGTCTCCACTTATTTTTTTAAATGATATAGAAAGAAAAGATTATTTTTTAAAAAATTCTTTTTTGTTGTAAGTTTTACATATGTCGTTCCTTCCCCCACCGACTCCTTCTAGTCTGCTCCCACCCCTGCCCCAGCCTTCACCACCCTACTGTCTGTGTCCATATGTGCACACAAGGTGTTTGGTTGGTCACCTCAACTTATTTCTGACCTTGAATTTCAGTGTTTAGGGGACTCATAAGTGGAGCACAAGTAATACTGTGGATCATTTCATTGCCTTCTTTGTTTTGAATATTACAGAGCAACGGAGGAACCAAAAGGCAAAAGATATCCCATCAAAATTATATTGCCTATCAAAAGCAAGTTATCCGACGGAGTATGCGACATAGGAAAGTTCGTGGCGAGAAAGCACTTCTTGTTTCTGCTAATCAGACATTGAAAGAATTGAAAATTCAGGTGAGGACAGCACAACACTGAGTATGCTGTGGACTAAAAGGGCCTTCGTAAATCCCTGCTTTCCACCTGTGTTCATGTGTGTAACTGGTTTTCTCTAGGTTGACCTCTAGTCGTGCATTAAGCCACTGAGAAGGTTTTATTGATTTCAGAGTAATGCCTGCAAGGGCCCCAACATTAAAATAACCTTTTCTTTAAAAGGACCAGAAGTTTTTAGAACAGACAAGCTTTCTACGAAGATGAAAGTGTGCTTAGATTCTGAAATTTGAACAAGTTCTGAGTAGCTTTCCGATGAGAAACACCGAATGTCAGTTGTTAACATGTCGAGGTTGTTGCAGAATAATTGTTCTCTCACTTTATTGTGCTGTGTGCTTTTCTTTGACCACTTAATGAGCATTTGAGCCGATTATTACCAGGATCTTCTGTCAAATTTAAGCTGCTTGTTTATTGGGTGAGTCAGAAATTCTTTTCATTATAGTATTTTTGGTGTCAGATAAGTGTTTGGTAGAATTTTTTTTAAAAAATATATTTTATTGACTTTTTACAGCGAGGAAGGGAGAGGAATAGAGAGTCAGAAACATTGATGAGAGAGAAACATCAATCAGCTGCCTCCTACACACTCCCTACTGGGGACGTGCCTACAACCAAGGTACATGCCCTTGACCGGAATTGAACCTGGGACCCTTGAGTCCGTAGGCTGGCGCTCTATCCACTGAGCCAAACTGGTCAGGGCTGTTTGGTAGAATTTTAAAATTACCTTCACTTCTCTCAGACCGGTATTTTCATATTGTTTTGTGAAGGTCTGTTTTACATAATTTCCTTTCTATCCCCCTAAAAGCATGCATTGCTTTACAGATCAATTTAATGAATGCAATGTGGGCATTATGAAAAGGCTTCTGCGAGTGTTAGTTCTCGGTGCTAATGCGCAAGTGCTGTAAATGAGCATGCCAGTGGTATATCTCAAAACGCAGGCACAGGGGGCTGAGAAGTTCAAGATGTCCAGGAAACAAGTCTGGCCCCTGATCTGCTCCAGTCGCTGCTATATGCCCGCGAAGCTGACCGACTGTCCCTCGCTGCTGCTTTCATGTGGCACAGTTTAATGTTATGCATCTTTCTTGTGCTGATATTTATCATTGTAATTGGGGCAGAAGTACAGGCCTCCTCTGAGGGTGTTACGTGTTCCAGATTGTCCGGGGAGCAGTGTTTCCCTCGGTTGAACCCGGGGCTCTGAAAATAAACGTGTTGGCACAATATCTTCCCTCTGCTTGTTGTACCTTTTCCATCTGAGAAACCTTGCTCCTGTCGCTGGCTTTCTGCCTGTCAGTGGTAAACCTCGAGCATTCAAACCCTTCCCAGTACACAAAGAACCCCTGTGGTGGAGGCATTTGAAAAGCCCGTGCTGCTTCTATTATGCACTAGCATTTTTGAAGAAGAAGTCAGAAAGTCAGCAGAAATCACCTATCTGGGGTAGGAGTGTGTAACCTGCACCAATGGGCTGTTAGAAGGCAGCAGCTGTTCAAGGGAACATCCCGAAATGGGCTCTGCTCAGACGGCTCCTCACAGCGTCCTTCCTCTCATCTTCCACCTGCTCCAGCACCGCTGTGATCTAAGCAGGGTCCACACAAAGGGCAGCGAAATGCCATTTCTTCTCGCCGCTCCGTGTGGGAGCTTTGAAAACGTCGACTGGATGTGACCCTTTTACCCCAGCAGCCTGGACAGCATCGGGGTTTGCAGTGGGCACACGTGTGATCCCCGCTTAGTGGTGGTGGGTGGTTTTTTGAACAGCATGTTTTTGTGTTTGATGGAGCCTTTCCTCCAGGGAATACTATCTAAATCCCAAGTTAACAGGATGACAGGCTTTGTGAAACTGTCGTGGCTTAGCCTAGACATACCCATTTGCAGTTCTTTAAAACCTGAAGAAACTTGCTTTGCTAAATTACTAATTCATCCACCTATGATGCTATAAAGTAAATGAAGTATAATTTATTCATCTCCTTTCTCAAAGGGTGCAGTGTTTTATTGTGTTATTTCATTTTCCCCAAAATAGGTTTTGAGTGGGTGGTATTGCCTGCCTTAGGAAGGAGGAAGTGTTGGCACAGGTTAAATGGCTGGGAGTGGAAGCCATTGCTCATACATTTCCTCTCTCTCTCTCTCTCTCTCTCTCTCTCTCTCTCTCTCTCACACACACACACACACACACACACACACACACACACACTAGCAAGCAGCAGGGAGCCACTCACCTTTAGGAAAACATTGTTCCCTAATTGCTCTAGAGTTCAGGAAAGCGGTATCTACTTGTTAAATGTAATATTGTAAAATGTTAGTTATACTCAAGCATTCTCCTAGTACTTACGGTTTATGAGTTATTGTACCAAAGGCCCCATGTCTTTAATTAGCTTGTTCCCTTGTTCTAAAATATTTTCTCCTCGTTAGCACGCACTTGTTCATCTCTCCTTGAATCTCTTCTATAAAACCTGCCCTGGCCTCCCATTGTAGGTCTGGCTGTTCTCTCTTCTATGTCCCCCTGGGTCTTACCTGTACCTCCCGCCTCCGCCTTCACATTGTGCTGCTCTCACTCCTGTGAACTCCAGGGTGTCATCAGTCACTTTTATCTTTCTTGCACTTAGCGCAGTATTTGACAGGTAGCTTCTTATTGAATGTTTCTTTAGTTCTAGAGTGAATTTTAATGTCCTTGTCTGTGTGCTCAAAATAATGAAGTCTGAGCATTGGCCCCTCACTGATCGTACTTGTGTCCGGGGGTATTCATTGTCCGTCCATAGGGTGGTGCAGTGACCATGGGCCTGTGTGCTGGGCTGGCTTTGGTAGAACTGTCCTGTCAATTCTTCTCCCTTCCCAGAAATATGCTTATTGCTTCATAGGCGGTTCTTGGATGGTGTCAGTGCACTGTAGCCACCTATCCCTGTTTGATCAATCCTTGCTCGCTTCTCGGGGGCTGATCTCCTTTTGAGAAGTCCCGTGGAGGTTCTTATTTATCTGCCTGCCGTCATTAAAACCACTTTTCTGGTCCCAGCTGTCCCAGCATGGAAACCTCCTGGCCCCTGTTACACACACAGGTGGTTCAGGCTGCTTTGCTAGGCTCATTTTGCCTTCCCAGATTCAAAGGGTAGAGGAAGAGAGTGCATGGAAAGGCAGGGTGGTTTTCCTCTACATTAAGGGTATAGGAGTAATGAAACATACATGTAATAGAATGCGCTCAAGGAGGATGTAACTAAGTTATGAAGCATAGTAAAGTGCACACTGGGAAATAATAAAAATGAACAGTTTTTCTGAGTTGTAAAATGTTTTAATATTATACCTAGTAGTCTTTCTGAATGTATTTAATTTTTAACACTTGGCTAGAATTAGGGTCCTTACCCTTAAGGAATTCGTATTTTGGTTCCTAGATGAAGGACTCAGTCTAAGAATATGTGTCCCAAGGACTGAATTGTGTAGTCCAGGCTGCTTGCTAAAGAAATCAAAGCAGAAGGAAGAATTTAAATCGCCTGCTGGTTAATTTAAAGACTTGATGATTACAAGGCTGTGGGACTTGGGCTGATGACAGTAGTGGCCCTGCCCAAGCCTCATGACCAGAGGAGCTGTCAGTCCACCCTCACCCTCGGAAAGGTGATAGGCGCAGGACTAACAGATCTGTGGGTATAATTGTTCCTCTACCAGCCCTCCTAGGGGAGCTCCCAGATGTGTGGGGATTACAGCCTCAGTAGGTAGGTAGCAAGTGGGCTGACTGCACACAGTAATGTCCTTTGTACTCAAGTTCTTTTATTTTTTAAGGAATCTGTTTATTCAAATAGGGTATACATCTCAGCATTTTGCTTTATACCAACTTTCTTTTCTCCTCCCCGCCCCCTCCTCAGATCATGCATGCATTTTCAGTCGCTCCCTTTGACCAGAATCTCTCCATTGATGGAAAGATTTTAACTGATGACGGGGCCACCCTCGGCACCCTTGGAGTCATTCCGGAATCTGTCATTTTGTTAAAGGTAAGTGACGGTTTCTTACCTGAGGAGTTCTAGAAGGTTTTTTCCTTCTCTTTTCTCTGGAAAGTTTTAATGATGCACACCCACGTGTGAACTGCTGCAGTGGTGGTTACAGCTGCCTGGGTCCTCAGCAGGGTGTGGTAATAGGTGACAGCCATGAATTCGTGCTGGCTTCTCAGTTTTCCAGCTCTGGCTGAGCTGCAGAAATTTAGAGGAGGTCATGGCATCGTTGAAGTTTCATAATTTTGTTAAAAATAATGGATCTAGATTGAGCCTCCGCCCTAACTTCTGGATCAGCGGAATTATCGATACTTCTATTAAAGCATTCGCTCATTTCCTCCAGGGCCAAAAGATAGCAGCCAGTCATGTTGGGAATCACATGGACCCGGGGCTTAGCCACAACAATCAAAATACTTTTGGTTGTCTTCAGGGGATCCTTGTCCAGCTTATGGAAACTGGCTTTGGGTAGAATGGATGTAGGAGGGGTGTTAGATGGTAAGACTTCTGAGAAATTGTCCAAGAAAGTGAATCATTGAACCAGCCTTATTTGCCCAATGGTTCTCGTGTCTAGAGGTACCCACTCATCACTTCCATTTGCTTCTTTTGTTTCTGTGTGGCCAGAAGCATCCCCACTGTGCTAAAATATTCATAGGGTGTTTGAACGGTGACATAGATCATACCCAAGCGCCTCAGTTCTGAGGAGATAAGCTAGGCCCTGGACATGATGGAGCCAGACCCATATCTGCACCACACATACACGCACCCTCAGCCTGCCACCTACCCCTCCCGTTGTTCACTTTCTCCTTTCTTGGAACTGTAGGTTCTGTGGAATTGTTTTGAAAACCTATTGAGTTGTTGAGTCCTAGGAGGCCTGTCTGAAATCCTAGAGACAGTGGGTTTGTGCTTCTGATGGGCAATTAGATTCTCCACTGGTCATTGGCCCCTGTCCTTCCAGCTAATCCCACCAGAAGCTTGGGCTCTGTGTTGGCTTCTGCCCTAAAAAGGTTCAGAGTATTTTGTTCTTGTTAGTGAGGCAGGACAAAAATGTATTTTTAACCTAGTTAGTATTTTTAGAGGACCAGTCTGACTTTTATTCCTACCTAACTCGGCCACCACCAGCATGTGAATTCACATTAATTAAATCAGTTGAGTAACCTTGGTATCTAAACAGCTCTACATCTAGAGGTGTTGTGAGGAGCTAGAAAACACACCACATACAGTGTGCAGTTTTGTGGGTGATGAGTTGAGACCCATTGCAGGCAGGCCGCCCTTCGCTAATCCTCAGCTTCGCCGGCTGTGGCTAGAACCCCGTTCCCTACTGGACAGTGTGTAGATTTGTATCTGTGGCCACACAGTAGTCGGCTCCTGGGCCAGACTTCCTCCTGGCTGCCTCTCCCTTATGTTTGAATTGTCTTCATTTGTTGTCTAGGCTGATGAACCAATTGCTGATTATGCTGCAATGGATGATGTCATGCAAGGTAAAGGCAAATATATTGTAGGGATTTGTTGATTAACTAGTTAGAAGGATATGGAATTATAGGTATTTAAGCTTTCATCTGTAATGCTGCTTACCTTTTAAAAAGTGTCTTCATGTCGTAAATAGAAAGCAGGGAGAAGAGTAGTAATTATTTAGCTGACCTGAAACACACACACACACACACACACACACACACACACACACACACACCCACCCATCCCCTCGAAATAAATGTCAGCCTACAGATGGAAGAGGTCACCAAGAAGCAAAGCTAACTCAGAGCAGGCACACGGGAATGGGGCCCCAGGTACCCCTGAAAGTGGGAGTGAGGTATGAGCCTAAAACCGGGAAACTGGTGGGAAAACTGTGTAAGAAGCAGTTAGACACCTCGCTGTCCCCCAGATCCTCACAGCGCCTCACTTTACACCCATGTCAGCCTGCCTCTTCCTCCGGTGGGCGGTTAGAGTATGTGTCTCAGCTCATTGAAGAAGTTGAACTACAAGGTGAGGCCGAGGCCCGTTACTTCCCGGCGCACACGTGGTGTGGGCGCGAGCCGTGGGGTGCAGGCTTCGGGAAGGTGGACGCGATAGGCAGCTGTCCTGAGGCTCACAGGTCTGTAAGAGTTTGCCCTTGAGTGGGAGATGGTATAGAGGAGATGAAACTCGTAAATAGTGCAGAGCTACCAACTCAGAAAACTGTAAAAACCATACCAGGCCAGCAGTGTAGCCACTGCACACCAAAGGGTTCAACTGTGAGCAGTATTCATAAAGCTTAAAACATAATGTGAACTGGAGATCGGCCAACGACCAGGTATCACAGCGTCAGGAGGAAGCGTAGCTGGTCTCGTTCCTCGAGGAATTGTCTGAAATAGTGGAACAGCGATATAAGCATGTTATTTAGGAAAAAAGAGGTTGCACACCATAAGAACTAGCTACAGGACTCCAAAGTGGTTTCTTCTGGCATGTGGGATGGGGGGTGGGGGCAGCTCCCGAGGTCGGGCCCGGGGTTGTCTCCAGGCTTCCCTGGAGCTGCGCAGAATGTAAAAACGAAGAATGCACCGGGTAACCATCACCCATAACTTCAAAGTAATGATTATGGGTGAAGTAATTAAAAGTTATTTTAGACCTCATCTTTGGGCATTGACATGATCTTGTTACTTACTATCTGTCACGACAGTCTTTCTAATTTGGATTTTCCCCCCCGCCAGTGTGTATGCCAGAAGAAGGGTTTAAAGGTAAGTTACATTTGTCATGTTCTGTTCGTGAATGTCAGAATCATACTGTAATTTTCTATTAAAGTGAAGGCTATAATTTGATTTTAAAATTTAATTCCATCTGAGTCTCATGACGGAAATTAATTTTAGTTAAATGCATTTTTTATTCGAGCTCCTCCGTTAGCACTCGGGCCTCCGATGGGGCCTGCATGGTCACAGTATCTACTGGCACATGTCCATTCTGCTTCCTCTTGTTTGGTGGGGGTCGGGGGAGGTTGGGGATTAGCTAGTGGCGTTTCGAGGTTTATATTTAACCTGTTTCCAGTTCACCTTGTCAGTCCCATCTGCAAGCAAAAACAGTTGGTGTGCAACTGATAAGAATTGGAGAAGAATTTGCTGAACTATGTGAGGTTCAGTGAAAAGGTTTCATTAATCTATTTAGAATGAAGGCATGTCTTGGGTTATTACTTTAGATGGAAACACAGCAGTGCTATAGCTACATCTTGGCTGCTATAATTGTGCACACCAGTGTTACTAACCCACCAAATACGGACCTTGGGCATTTACTGTGGCCATTTTAGCTGGTGATGTCCGGCTCCAGCGGTCCAGGCAGGTTGTGATTTTTTTTGCCCAGGAGTCGTTTGAATCAGATGTCAGGGGTGCCTTTGCTAAAGAAATGAGTGAAGGAGCCGCTGGCCCGTGGAAAGCCTCCCTCCCAGTGCTCCTTTGTTGTGTGCGCATCACGACTGCAAAGAAACGCCTGTTGGTTACAAGCAAAGCAAAGCAAAGCAAAGCAAAAAAAAAAAAAGAAGAAGAAGAAAAAAAAGAACAGTGGCCATCAGATGAAGGTGTCAGTCAAATCTCTATCCACTGAGCCAAACCAGCCAGGGCATGGCTGATATTTTTTCCTGCCCTTCAGCGCCAAGGGGCTGCTGCACTCAATTATTAAGGGGGATAGTCCCTGGGGATGGTTGTTCTGGGCGAATGTAATGCATGGACTCTGAATTTTTGGTTCATAACTACACTTCCACGTGTTTCTTTTCCCAGGTACTGGTCTCCTTGGACATTAATCTTTGGACCTTTCCTGACTACTAAGAAATGACCAGAAGGGAAGAGGAGTTTGACATGTTAGGGCATTAAAGAAAAGCTGGATTTAAGAATTGAATCATTACAAGACTCTTCCAAAAGGCAGAAAACCATTCAAAAGTGACCATCCCAAATGCCTTTTGTCAAATAAAGCCGATTGCACTGAAGGGCCTCAGACTTGAAGGAAATGTTTCAGGTTTTCTATTTAAGGGGTGGGGGTGGGGGAAAGGCGAAGAAAGATCGAACCAGTTTAGTAGCAGCAACATTAAATCATGTTTACAGATGAGCTTTATAGTCACATAAATAGGGAGGGAATAAAGTTCTGTTCTATTTCCTTGCTCGAGTTCCATGCCAGATGCATTGGTCCATGAGAGATTTGTATCACAGTAAATGGGACGGCGTTCTGCTCGGAGCTAAAAGTAACTCTTTAGAGACACAATCTGCTTACCAGTCCCTGTCTTTGATTGATATTTTACTTTCAATAAAGCATGAAAGTGAAGAACTTGCCATAATTGTGGGAAAGTGTCTTCAGATTAGACTCCTCTCTGCGCCGGCTGCAGCGCGCCCGCCTCACGCTGTCCGGCCGTCTGTCTCTTAGTGTTGGGCACAGGAGGGGGCACCTGTGTGTCTCCTGCAGTGACCGAGGGACTCTGCCTCGTTTTTGGTTTCAAAGGCTCTTTGCTTTCAAGCCTTTCGGAAAGGACGATGAATGTTAAAACATGTGGTAACACCTTCCTCCAGTTCTGCTGTTACTCAGAAGCAGAAAACCAGACCCGCCTCGCACTATTGAACAGTCCGGCATCCTCGGGAGAGCGGAGTGGACTGAAGGTCGCGTGGACGGCACAGGCTCCTGTAAAACGTCTTCCTGTCTCTCAAGTCCACCATCCCTTGCATCTCACCTCTCTCTCTGAAAACATTCTTCCGGAATGGCCAGAAAGGATCTTTACATCACTTTGTTTAAAAAAGGGGGGAAAGTGGCCATTTTACTCTGTTCAGGATTATTGTTATGAGCAACGTACAACCGAAGCAATATTCCTAAGAACATTGAAGGACTTTAAAAAAACAGTTTACGACTGGAGTGTGTTTCGCTGTTTTCATTGTTGAGTAATGTATGTGCATCTCTGGGGCAGAGATGCAGATTCGGGGGGCGTCTCTCTTGCTAACATTTTCTTTTAGCTCTAGGTGTGTGCTAGTTTTCCCACTCGCCCTTTTCTAAACATTTCAACTCAAATAACGGAGGGGGGTGGGGGAGGCAGGTTTCAGTTGGAGGGCTAGTCACCCAGGCAGCAACCCTTTCAAATAGCTCTTTTTTCTATCAGAATAACCATGACTTTGGGGCAAAATTACAGCTTCTTGTGTTTCCCCTCTGTGTCTGCAATGTCTTCCGTCTTTGCCCCCTGAGGACACTGGGTTTGTATAATGAGCCTGTGTGGGAGAGAGCGGCACACAGGACCCTCAAGCCATCCTAGGAACCAGTAGTTCCCACCTGCGGTCAGCACAGGGAAAGGACTCAGTTAAGATCACAGCTGAGCATCTTTTTAAAAACATTTTTATGGATTTCAGAGAGGGAAAGAGAAACATGAATGGTTAGGGACACTGATCAGCTGTCTCCTGTACGCCCCACACTCAGGATTGAGCTTTCAACCCTGGCATGTGCCTCAACTGGGAATCGGAATCGTGACCTGGTCTATAGGTCGATGGTCCATCACTGGCCCACGCCAGCTGGCTCCGATCCTCATTTTTAGATCTCGCTCTTTTATTTTGCTCCAAATGGAGCTGGCGCGTGAGAGTGGTAATATATATGCCAAGCAACTTATTCTTTCCCAAGGTAAAGGCGTGTGCAGAGGTTTGCCTAGTGCTAGAGGCAGCAGCTGCCCTTTCCCTGTTGCGCAGCTGTTTGCCAGAGGACATTCTTTCTGGGGATTGACACCAACCTGCCAGTAGCTCCCCGAAATCCGGTCTGTTTCTCCCAGTCTGCTGTTAGTAGTTTTAAGTTTCATTACTTGAGTCTTGCTGTCACGCAAGGGCACAAAATAGCGGCCTTTTGCGAGTCTTCCCAGCCACGCTGTAACCTAAAGCCCGGTTCTTGCTTTGTAGTGATAAGTAGATGGAGACCAATTGGCTGTGACCACATTTATGTTCAGGCTTTCCATTGGTTTTTTGATGTGCACGTGACCTTTTTTTTATGTTAGGCCAGTCTTCGGTAGAAGGTTTCTGAAGCTGGAGTCTTCCCACCGCCCTTACACTGTTGACCATTCCTCAGTCCCAAACTGGGGTGTGCAACACCATACCTGAAATATAGGTTGCCATTTGGACATCTTCATTCCCTGAGGGAATAAGTATCCTGTGTATTAATAATGGACTTTGTTGTTTGGAATTACTGTTATCTTTCTGCCAAATTAAAAAGAAATGACTGTCCTTTTTATTTCTATGGAATCATCGTCCAGATGAATTTTTGTTGATCCTGTGAGTGTTCCGTTGGTTAGTCTGTGTTGTCAGACCCTGGTTAATATTTGAAGCTAATGCCTCAGTGGAAGAACCCATGTTAAATACCCAAGAGATGATTTATCACTGACCGCTGGAGTGAAATGGGCATTAAAGCCTGTCTTTCCTGTTTCAGGATCAGGGAGGAGCATCACATCCTCTCTCCCTGGCATCTTAATGTGCAGCCTGTTCAGTGTTGCAGGGGACTGGGAGCAGAGTTCAGTCGGGTGAAAAGCCAGTGTTTTCAATGTTAGGTTCTCACCCCAAGCACCTGTTAGCACCTCAGCCCTGACACCCCTTCCCACAAGGCGCCCAGGTTTTATCACCTGCTGCATTTCTGGTCCTTGAGAGTAGGAGTACCACCCTCAAACACTTTATTTTATGGACACCAATATGAACAGGATTTGATTGTCAACATTGGAATCCTTTATTCATTAAAATTAGAAGCACTTACAAAACACTACCCCATTGACATTTCCCTGAATGAACAGCTTCGTGCCAAGTCCTGAGTGTGGGAAAGTCTATAGGGAGACACAGAAAACAACCTCCTCTCCTCACATCCCGAGCCTTGGGGCTTTTTCAAGTCTGGCTGTTCATTTTCTTGGGCTCAGGAGCCTGCGAGCTATTGCAGGCAGCACACTTGTGCGTAGGAAAGTGTTGAAAGGGCAAGTTTGAGAAGGTGGTTCGCTCGTGTTCCAGATAATCTCACCATTTACCTTATGACTGAGAAGAGTTCCTTTGCTTTGTCTTAGTTTTCTTAGCTTGTAGAACAAGGCAACATTTGCTGCCTGGTTTACCCTCCACACTGAAGCTAAGCAGTACTAATGGGGTAAAATACTTCGAGTTACCCTTTGTAATCAGATTCTCACTTTTGTGAGAAAATGCTTTGGCGTCCTCTGCAAGCCTTCAAAAAATGAACAAAGCCAAGCTACCTGGAACCTCTGCCCTGGTGGCCCGTGGGAGCTAAAATGACTGGGAAGGTCTCTGATTATCCTGTGACGCAATGATTCCTCTTGTCCCATAAGAAACACGAGCCCCCTTGGTGTTTTATTTGTGGGGTTCATATTGAAAGGTCATTTAGAAAGCGCTTTGGAGATGTATGTCTGTGGTGGGCAGGTCCTTTCCCAGAGGGGCAGCTCCCCATGTTTCCATGTTTTGATGGCCTTGCCAAGACCATAAGGAACAGGTGCCGTGAGCCTCAGAGGCACCAGGCTGCACAAGCGATGCAGGAGACTGGCCAGTGCTCAGGCTGCTTCCATGGCCTGAGCATCATGCTTTTCATTAAAAAAAAAAGTATCAATTTTTTTTTTTTACAGAGACAAAGGGAGAGGTTTAGAGAGTTGGAAACATCGATGAGAGAAACATTGATCAGCTGCCTCCCGCACACCCCCTACTGGGGATGTGCCCGCAACCAAGGTACATGCCCTGGACCGGAATCGAACCTGGGACCTTTCAGTCCGCAGGCCGACGCTCTATCCACTGAGCCAAACTGGTCAGGACAACATTGACTTTTTTTTATACATCCATCGGTTGGTTCCTGTATGTGCCCTGACTGGGGATCGAGCCCACAACCTTGGCGTATCAGGGTGGTGCTCTAATGAATGGAGCCACGCGGCCAGGACTTATCACTGTTTTAAATGCATGTTTCGGACAAGTTGGTGATACTCATGTGGTGAGGTTCCTGAGCCTCATCAAAGTTTGGGGAGAAGGAGGTGGCAGAGTTCATCCTGTGACTCGTCGAGGAGGGCGTGGTCTCTTCTGGCTGACCTTGGTCTGCTCTTTGAATTGGGACCTGCACGCACTCATGACTGGACTGAGGCTTTGTTATGTTCCAGCAGAAGCAAGACCATGATCCCCGAGGAAGGGGATCCTGTGGTCAAATGGCCTCCATCCCATAAGCACAGGCGGCATTTGGGCTCTCCATACAGTTTCACACTTTCTCATTCACGAGGCTCTGAACCCTCCGTGAAGTCCATCCTAGGAGCTTTCCCAACATAACTGCCATGTTGATCTCAAAATGAGGGCATCGTCTGTTTTGCCCCAACATGCTGAAAGAAAACAAGGACTCGCTAAGACCGGGGAGCCAGGCTCTTTGACGTGGAACTGCTCTCCGTCAGGAAGGGAGCCAGCCTATGACAGCAGCTGGCACGCAGCTGGAATCGCAGCTCGGTTAGTGCTGTCAGCAGACCGGCCCTGGGCCACAGGAAGTGGGGACACGCCCCAGGGGAGACAGAAGGCCTGAGCTTTCTGTCCAGGGTTGGGTAGTTGCTAGCCGGCACACTGGCCTTTGCGCACTTGTATCTTGGCTCCCCTGACCCCTCCTTTCCCCCCAGTCCGCCCCCCCCCACCCGAGTTCTCTGCTGTATTTGTATTTGTAACCTAGGGAACACTAAACAGCTACCCGCTCTTTAGGATCCTGGACAAGTGTGTTTCCCTTGGGGCCGCAGTGTTCCCTAAAAGGAAGTTGGATGCGTGGAAGTTGTCAAACATGAACTAGGTGGAAGGAGACAGTGGGGCCTCAGCTCTCAGCTCCACTCCCACCCCCACCCACTCCCTGAAGCCCCAGGGAGTGCACTTGGAAAATCGCCCAACTGGACGGCCCCTGGATACTTCCTCACCCCGTGAGTCGTTTCTGTGTTGGCTTATGTCTGGGCTCTTCGCTGCATCTTGTCCCCGCCGGAGCAGGCACTGACGGGGTGAGAGGCTCCAGGCTGTGCTAGACTGTTTAGAATTCTGGAACTAGAGGGAACTGTTTATTTTTTTATCTTTCTGGGAGCCAGAGTGAGGGCTGGCCTGGATCTTAGGTCTGCCCCTAAAACCACTCTGATCCCAGAAATGAATCAACCTAATTATTAGACTGCTCTTGTGCCCGAGGGCAGGGGCTCAGCTGTCTTCCTCAGCACATCCCACCGTGAGCCACATGACATGTTCTCAGCCAGGAAAACGAATGATGCCTTCAGGGCCCACTAGACGCTCTTTTTCTGTGAGAGTGAGACCTCCGGGAGAGAGCTTCTATGGCTTCGGTATAGAAGCTGGCCCCAGAGCTGGCCCCACTTTTGGGCTTATCTCTTTCACCCTCTAGCTGTGTTCACATTCATGATGCAGATTTCCCCAAGGGTGGGCCCCCCAGGGTTGCCTCCTCTGTCCTGTCTCGAGCATCAGCGGGGCAGCCAGACACAAGGCCCAGGGTCCTTCCCTGAAAGACGTGCCCTGGTGCCAACTCCCACCCCTCACCCTGTCTCATGCTCACTGGAGTGGCACTGCCTTCTCCCAGTCAGTCAGCCCTGCAGACAGTACCCCCTCCCTGACCAGCCCCCCTAGATCTTACTGCTGCACAAGACAACACACCTTGGGGACCCACCGCTCTTGCGCTTTCTCCCCTTGCTTTTCCTGCTGGGCGGTCTCTAGCCCCACCTTCCTTCCCTTTGATCTCGCCAGGGAGGGGTGGGTATCGAGGGGATAGCGATTTCCAAGAGGCTTCATTCCCATTGTAGGACTCCATCGTGCATTATTCCGAGTTTATCGTGCCAGCCACCTTTTCACTCTCCAGTCTTCTCAGACGTCAGCTATTCTGAAGCCAGCTTTCATTTCGAGGACTTGGGAGAGCAGGGGTAGTGGCTAGGTCGCAGTATACTGGTATTAAGTGAGAAAGAAAAGGCTTGCGCCAGGAGGCAGCCATGCGTGACTGGTCAGCCCTGAGTGGTTTGGATTGAAATAGGGCAGAGAAAGCAAAGCTGCGGGGCCTTTGTCCAGTCTTCCCTGCCATACCCAGGCTCCGTGCCAGGCTCCGTGCCCAGCCCCCGACAGCACAACACATGTTGCCTTCTCCCCAGGGACCCTGACAGTCTCAGAAAGATGCCCCCACCCCAGGACCGGCTGGAGATTAGAAGGCTCTTGCACTGAGGTTTTCTGTAAAGAGGAAAATGCTGTAATTGAAAAGCTTCTTGATTATAAAGAAGAAACAGAGAGGCCTGGCACAGAAGAGCTTTCGCTCGTTGGCCTGCTCAGCCAGGGCTGGACACGTTTAGTCCCTAGTCCCCCGCTGCCAACAGGCCCTCAGGCCCTTGGGGAATCTTGGAGTCCGCCGGGTCCAAACCAGGAAAGGTTTGCACTCCTCAGTGAGTGCGTTTCCACACACCCACGGCCTCGGTCTGCCCCTCGCTCCTGCTCAGGTTGGCACCTTCGTCTCTGCTCACAGTCTGCAACGGTACCTTCAGCATTGCCTTCCTGGCCAGAAGTGGGAGTCTTGGCATGGAGGGGGCGGGAGGGGCTCCTTGGGGAAGTCATTGGAGAAGCAGGAAGAGGCACTGGGATTGTGACCAGAATTAAGGATCCATCTGACCAGCACCCTTCCTGAGATGCGTGAGCCCAGCCCCAGATCTGTAGGCTTTCGGCGGGCTCTTCCCAAACAGGATCTGTTTTCACCAAGCACCTTCCAGAACCAGTGGGCCTGCGGGACATGTCTGGCTGGGGTGATGGCTGCCCCGGGAAATCCCTCCTGCACCCTCTTCAGCAGTGCCTGGGCCACGCTGGTTCAGCTTCTTTCCCCTCTTACTACTGCTCCGCACCAGCTCTGGAGCCATGGTGCTTGCTGAGAAGGGTCCCCCAGGCCCAGGTCACACGCCAGGCAGGAGATCAGAGGGCCTCCAGGGGTGGGAGTGTTTTGCAGGTGATGCTCCAGGAGTCCTCAGAGCAGCGTCTGCCTCCTGCCCTGAACTTAACCTTGTTCCAACCAGCGGGACTCAATGTGTCTGTGGCCCCATTGCACCAGCAACGCTGCACGGCTTTATTGGAAATTCCGGAACTCAGGCCCAGGCCCCGAGTCGGGACTTGTGTTGGGATCAGGCCTCTCCTAGAAGTTTGAGAGGCCCTGGGCTGGGCCTCTCTTCTCATCCATGGCTTGGGGGAGCTTGAGGAGGGGGAACTTGACAGAGAGGGACTGGGAAATAAGTGTCCAGCTCCACATCCCGTCTGCCTTTTCCCGTGTGCTGTAGGGTGGGATGAGGATGAGGCATGTCCTGTTACTCCCTCTTAATGTTGATCTCTTGGTAGGAGTGAGATTCTTGGGGGGAAACAGCTGCGGTGGGACTGAACACACAACCCTGCATGTCTCCGATCTTCCAGAGGCTGATGTCAGGGGTGCTGAAGGTCCAGATCTTTTTCTTAATGAAATGCAGTCCCTGTGGCTGGGAAAACAGGGGGGGAGGTGGAGTACACAGCAGGTGCTCAGCAAACATAAATAAATGAAGACTTGAGTCCTCCCTAAGTCCTACCTGTGAAGGGGGCCTGTGGACTGGCTGACCTTGGAGGGGCCTGTCTGCTTGACCTACTAAGTATACATGGTTGATGAAATGGAGGTTTGTCTCTACCCCCTTTGACCTCAGTTTCCCCTAGTGAGATGCAGAGATCTCAACGGTCCCCTCTCGCAATGTTCTGGGTCAGGCATGATCTTGGGGCCACCAACATGTCCTCGCCCACTGTCCCCCACAGCTCTGACCTTACAGCAGCCTCGATTCATCTGGGGCTGCCCCTCGGAGGGGAGACCGAGAGAGGTGGGGAGTGGGGCGCGGGAGCCGCAGTGTCAGGCCGGCTGCTGCTGCTGCTCACGCGCCCGTGTCCATGGTCACGTCTCTTCCCCTCTGTGGGCCCCGGAGGTCAGACTAAGGCGATCTCTGGGGCCCTTTCCGCCTGGGTTTCCAACTCTTGTCCTGAGCCCACCTCCCTCCTCCCGGTGAGGTAGGGAGAGGGGAGCGAGCCGCCAGTCCAGGGGGGATGTCGGAGGCGCTAACCCGCTGGGGGGCGTCGCCGAGCCCCCTGGCCCAGCTCGCCCCGCGCCTCGCCCCCTTTCCCGTCGCCCCGACTTGCCCAGAAGATGCCTCTCCCCCAGCACAGGCTGCCGCGGGCCCGGCCACAGCCCAGCCGGGTGACCCGGAGCCAGGCCTCGCCTCCCCGGCTGCGTCCCCGCCTGTGCGAGGGGCCCCGCGCCCGCCGGGACCTGTTGTGCGAGGCGGCGGCGGGGCGGGGGCGTGGGCCGCCCGCGCGTGGCCGGGCTCCGCAGTGGGGGGGGCGGCGGGGAGGGAGCTCGGCGTCACGTGACGCCCCCCTCCCCGAACTGCGGCGGCGGCGGCGAGCGCGGAGCCGCGTCCCGGCAGAGCTGCAGCGGCCGCCGCGGGCGCCGCATCCCGAGCCAGGACCCCGGCCCGGCCCGGCCCCGGCGCGGCCCGCGGTGAGTGCGCCCGCCGGGCGCCGCCCTGGGAGGGGAGGGCGCGGAGGCGCCGCGGGGGGCGGCGGGACGCGGGGCCGGGGGCGCGCCGGGCGGGTGCGGGCTGTCGGCGCGGCTGCGGGCGGGAGGGGGGCCAGGCCCGGGGTCCCACCCGCCGGCGTGGCGGGGGCGCCTCCTGCTCCCCGCTAGGGGGGCGCCGCGGGCTCAGAGAGGGGACGAGGAGCGGGCAGATGTGGGCGCGTTCCCTGGGCCCCGGGCCAGGGGCCAGCACCACCCGGGATGAGGGGTTCCCAGAGGGAAGTGGGGGGCCCCCAGTCCGACGCCCCGAGCCGAGCGCTGGGATGCCCTTGCGTCCTCAGGACGGAGCGCGTCCCCCTCCTGTCCCTGACCCGCTTGCCCGCCCGGCAGGACACGCGCGTCACGGCCCCGCAGGATCTGGGGACTCGGTGGGAGCCCACAGGGCGGTCCCCGCGCCCCGCAGGCGCCCTGGTGCCAGTCGTGGGGCGCCTGGGCTGGGAAAACACACACACAGGCACACGCACACACGCACGCAACCAGCTCCCTCCGTGGTCCTCAGACCCTGACCTGTGCGTGACCCCCAAGTTCCTGGGGGGGAACCCACCCCTCGCACAGGGCACCTGGGCACCTGTCTCCTGGCTTCATTCCCCTCCCACCAAAGCCAGCGGCCAGCAGGGGGGCAGGGAGAGAAGCCAAGCAGCCGGTCAGGACGGAGCAGGGAGGAAGGAGAGGGGACACGAAGCAAGGGGGCGTCTGTTTTTCCAGAAGGGAGCTGGGTTGGGCTCCCAGCCCACCCGCCATAAGACAGGGGTCCCTCCTTCCCCAGGTGTTTGAGGGAAGAAATGAGGATGGGGAACAGCCCTGCGTTTTCTAGAAATGAGAAGCCACTTAGTCAAAGGTCCCCCTGAAGGGCATCTAGGCCTGGCATCGTGGTGGAGGGCAGCGCTGGGTAGGGGAGGTGGTGGTCATGCCCAACTGGCCCCTTCTCCTCTGTCCAGGGCTTCAGCCTTGCTCTGAGACCCCTGGCAGTTAGAGGGTCTGGGAAGGGGAGGGGGCAACTTAAGGGCCTGGGAAAGAATTCCAGAGTAATGATTAATCCTCAAGTGGCAGGAGCTCCTTCCTGACCCACAGCAAGGTTTCAAGGCAGGGGCTCATGTCCCCATTGCACAGATAAGGCAACAGAGGCTCGGAGAGGCTGAATAAACTGCCCAAGGTCACAGAGTCGCCCTCTGCCTGGTCCAGGTGGATCTCTACCGTGGCGGGGTGGAGGAAAGGTCATTCATGGGGTAGAGTGCCCACGGTGGACCTGCTCCCGTGCGGTCTGGGGGTGCATCTGGATGGAGGCGGAGAAGCTGGCTCAGGTGGAGGAGAACCCCTCCTCCTTCTTCAGGGTCCAGAACTCAGATCTTCTCCCGCTTTGGAGCCCCACGCACGCTTTGCCACCCCTTCTCATAGCCAGGATGGTGTTCCCGCCCTGGGACCTTCCCAGCTCACTACCTCCCTTGAGCAAAGCCCTCTCCTCTTCTCTCTGCGCCATGGCGGGGGTCCAGGAGGTCTCTCTCCTGGCTGTCCCAGCTGCCCCTAGGGGACAAGAGGATTCTTCCTTTGGCCTCTTGAAATGCAGAGGGTCTCCTTTTGGCTTGGTGGGGGGATCTCTGCAGCAGGATCTGCACAGGCCTGAGGTTAGGGAGCCCTGAGCCCTCTTTATCACCTGGCCCTGCCCCCCACCTGGCTGTGGTGTTCCTGAGCCTAGAGGCCCTCTGAGGACTCCTGGGACAGGTCTGTCTTCCGCGCCACCTGTCTGTCTACAGAGGCCTTTGTCCTGACTGTCAGAGGCTGCCGAGCAGCCACACATGCTGCTCAGACACCGAGACCGCGCGCAGCCAGACACACACGCAAACAGGATTCAAGTCACAAATATCTGAGACCCAGACAGGCACACCCAGGCCAGGACCCCTGCCTCCGACCCTGAGCACATTACAAACACAAAACACACCATCCGGACGTGCACACACAGAGCGGAGGTGGCTGTCTGCAAGAGGAGCTTCCTCTAAACCCCTCCACCGGCTGTCTGCTTCCATGATCTCCTCCAGGGCGCACACAGGATACATACATACGCGGGAAGGGGCACAGGAAAGCCCCGTGTCCTCCGAAATGAGCATGGCAGATATGCCCATGCACCCACCCACCCACACCCAGGCCACCGCGGGTGTCCACACCCGTGAAGGACATCAGCTTCCTGACTGTGGGACGTGAACTCATCGCGCCGGAGAGGGTGGCGCAGGCCCCTCTGGCCACCCCCAGCCAAAGCTCACCCCCTTCTTTCTTTTCTGCCTCGTGTGAACCCAGCTTGGCTCAGAATACTGGGCAACTGCCTGGTGTTTTCCCCTCAGCGGACCCTCCTCCCCCTTCCTGCCGCTCCCACACACACACCTACACCTGCCAGGTTGCGGGAGGAGCCTCTCCCCACAGGCCCCCCCTTGGCTGCCCCTGAAGGTGCTGCTGCACAGGCCCCTCCCAAATCAGAACACGCTCAGCCCAGCCTCCAGCAGCCCCGGGTTTCATTTCCTGTGCCACTTTTGCCAGGAGGCCTTGCCAAGTCTTTCTAGGGGCCAGCTGGTGTAAAGGGGGGGGAATCCTCCAAGCTCCCCTCTGCTTCCCTCCTCGCCTGGCAGAACCTCTGCAGGCTGGGCCTCTGGCACCGCTGGGGAGCAGCTGCTGAGAGGTGCTTCCGTGGGCTCAGATGACCTCCAGGGCAGCCTGGTGCTCGCGAGGAGCAGGCAGGGGCTCTGAGCTTGGCCGTTCTCACGTGGGCACTCACCCTAGGCTTGCCAGAGTGCTGGTTCTGGGTCCAGGCCTGGCCCTGCCTCTCGCTGGCTGTGTGGCCGTGTGGCCCGCGCAAATCATCCCCCGTCTCTGGCAACCATCTCCAGCTCTGGGAGGCAGCTCCACCTGTTTAGGGAGTGTGAGGTGGGAGGTGGCAGCCCTGTGCTAATGAGGAAAGGAAGTTTGGCTCAGTGTAGGCAGATTGAAAACTCTAGGCCCACAGTAGGTTAAGCAGGGGTTGCCAGTCTGGGACTTCCTGGGGTGGCCGCCTGGGATCAGCAAGGGGGGAGGCCTGAGAGCAGGGGGCTGCAGCTATAGTTTATCTGTGGATATTTTTGTGCCCCCAAATGTGCTCTATTTTTAGAGCTGAAGACTAGTACTTGCAGACAGTGACTCAGAGAGGACGAAGGGAGAAGCAGGAAGGTGCTGGTGGGGAAATAGCCCAAAACAGGGGAGTCCGACTGCGACACCGGCCTTCCCCCCGGAAGAAAGGAGGCAAACCCCTGAAGCTCCTGCTGTGTGCGGGCACAGTGGTGGGGACCTCATCTGCACACTGACTAAGTGACACTGAGCGCGCAGTGTGCCCAGGGACACAGAGATCAGCTGGGTGTGGCACCTTTTAGTTCCCAGCACGGCCCAGGGTGGTTTTACTGTGGCCACATCTCAGGTGAGGAGGAAAGGCTCGCAGCGGTAAAGCACCCTGCCACACTCTGTTAGAGAACGCCCCTGCCAGCATGCACTACCTTCCCTTGGTCCTCCTTTTCGAAGAAGAAGACCCGAGTTCAAATTCAGACGTTGCCACTGACCAGCTGCACAATGTGGGGCAAGTTACTACATCTCTCTGAGCCTCTTCTTTTTTTAAAAAATATACTTTTATTGATTTCAGAGAGGAAAGAGGAGGGAGAGAGAGATAGAAACATTCCTCATGAGAGAGAATCACGGTGGATCGGCTGCCTCCTGCAAGTCCCCCGGTGGGGATTGAGCCCACAACCTGGGTATGTGCCCTTGACCGGAATCAAACCTGGGACCCTTCAGTTCACAGGTTAACGCTCTATCCACTGATCCACTGAGCCAAACCAGTTAGGGCGAGCCTCGGTTTCTTTATCTGTCAAATGGAGATCACCCACTTCATGCACCTGATGGGGTTGCTTCCAGGGTTAAGAAGACTGATGTAGGTAAGTACGCAGGGCCATGCCCACCTCCTCCTGGGCACTAAGAGGATATGGGCTGGGACTTGTCAGGAATCCAAGTCCGGTCTCTGCTGTGTGACTTTGGACAAGTCACTTGCTCTCTCTGTGCCTCATTTCTCCCTGCCCACCTGGGAGTGCTATTTGTGCAGATCAGACATGATGGCTGGGAGCTGCTGTGAAAAATAGAGCTGCAATCAGAGATAGGAGAGCACAGAGGAAAAGCAAACACCAGAATAATGTGGAGAAAAAATATTTTAAAAAACCTTCAAATATTTTATTACAGAAAAAAAAAGCCTTTTCTTCAGTTTTTTTGGGGCAGCTTTTCCATAATTTCACATTTCCAGGGCAGTTGGCCCTGCCATCATCATGTGAGATGGGTAGTGTTCCCCCTGAGAAGTCTGGCACATAGTAGGTGGTCAGTAAATGGTAATGATGCTCCGAGTGGAATGATAAGTTCCGTAGTGAAGGCAGCTAAGGTGTTTCTGGGGCGTGACTGCTGCTCCACGGCGACCAGGACACTGGTTTTGCTTCAGTGGAAGGTATGTGTCGGGTTGAGCTGGGACCGTTTCCTTAGGACCTTGGCTGCCAGGCTAAGGAGTTTGCATGTTCCTGGAAGCCAGTGGGGAAACCATTGGAGGGATTGGCCGGGCCTCCTGTGGGCGGGCCTCGGGTGCTGAGCCAGGCTCACCAGCCAGGAATGAGGAAGTAGCCAGCACCGTTCTCTGCCCTGTCCCCGCTGGGTCCGTGAGGCTGTCTCCCTGGGTCTCATTTTCCCAAGAAAGCCTCCAGCATGTTCCATCCAGGGGCAGGCGACAGGAGCTGGCACCCAGCCGTCAGGGCAGGAGGGGCTGTTGTTTGTGTTGGAAATCGGGAGACTCGTGTTCGTCCTCTGACCCCACCTCCTTGCTGGGTGACCTTGGCCAAGTCACCGGCCTCTCTGAGGCTCCCTTTCACCTGTGCAATGGGTGTTTACAGTTTCTGCCGTTGCCGTGTGACACTCAGGAGACCGAGCTGGTGACCGGGTTAGATGAGCCTCCTGTGTGTCATGTCTCCGGGGGACTCCTGCTGGTTCTTATAATTATGCATTCCCCGGGCTCCTCCGAGAAATTGGGGCTGCTGGGACTTGGGGGGACAGCAGGTGAGGACAGACTCCTTAGATACCAGAGAGGCCGTGACCTTCTCAAGGCCACAGGAGCCACATGCCTGCCATAGCCAGGCTGTTGGAGCGGCCCAGCCTTCTGTGCTCCTGAGTTCTCGGCCCTGAGTCTATGCGAGAAAGTCATCCCACCCCAGCTCAGAGGACAGCCCTCTCCAAGGCCCTACTCCTCTGAGTGGGGGTCTTCAAGGTGGGATGGAGGTGGCCGATGGGAACCGTGGAGGCAGCCCTGGTTCTTCCGTTCTCGTGAGTAGGGCACGTCATTGACCTTTGAGGGGCTGCCAGGACAAGGCCCAGGCTGATGATGGGAAAGGCTTTTCCTAACTGCGGAGGTCCCCAGAGAGGCCACCCACCCTGGCAGACTGCTGCAGGCCCTCGGGCCAGCCTGGGCAGCAGGCTGTGGATGCCACCGGGTTGAAGGGCTCTGGGTAGGTGGCTGCAGCCTTGCCCCATTCATCACCTGCCTCCACCTCACCTGAGACACAGGAGCTTTGCCAGGTACAAAGGGGTCCCTTCCCCAGGGCTTCAAGTCCCCAGAGGCAGGACTGGGAAGAACCTTCACCTGTCCTAGTCACCAGGCAGACCCTCAGTGGTCCTCAGAGGGGCAAAGAAAGCTGAGGCCTGCCTCTCAACCCCCGCCCTTGCTCCCACATGGCACTGTTGGGGCCTGCCCTGTGTCTGCCAGGTGGGAAGTGGCTGGCTGCGAGTTTCTAGGAGGCTCCTGGCAGGGGAGAAGCAGAAGGGAGGCTGGTGATGGAACGCAGGTGGGGGCATTAATTGAGTGCTTACAGTATGCTGGGCCCTATACTGAGCACTTTCCATGGATCTATCTCATTTAATTCTCAGAGCAATCTTTATTAGCTTCCCAAGGTCACCCAGCTGGTATGTGGCTGGGGCTGAGATTGAATTAAGGGCTGTCTGACTCCACTGTCAATCACTTCGTGTACCGCATACAGAATTAGGTGGGGAGGGGAGCTCGCAATAGAGAAGAATGGGCTGTGCCCTAGGGAATGGGGGCAGTTGTGGTCAGGGGTGAGTGCAGCTCCAACTCTGGGGCTGTCCCCACACGTTCAGGACCTGGCCCTAAACCTCCAGATCCTCCTCTCTCCCCTTTCCCTTCCTATGGCCTGTCCCTGGGGCTCAGAGGCCAGGACTGGGTTGGGGAAGGAGGAGGATTGGGGAGATTTGTTGGCAGACATTCCCAGGGACAAACAATCCCACAGACCCTGGCTTCTCCCCCTCCACCCCCACTCATCTGCACGAACTCCTCACTGGGAACCCGAGAAATCCTGGGCATCAGAGCTGGAGAGGAGCCCGCGGAGATCAGCTGGTCCAACCCCCTCGTTTTACAGATAATAATTATCCTGATTACGCTGGATGGTGGCAATTCACAAAGGGCTTCCACATCTGGGTTGCCTCTGTGCGCGCCAGAGCCCTTGGGGCTGGCAGAGCTCATGTGGTAGTTTTTATGCTCCCGCCCTCCCCACTTTGTGACTGAGGAAAGCAAGGCTTGGAGGCAGGGAGCTGGGTCCCGGTCACACATGTGGCTTTGGTGCTCGGTTCCAAACCCAGATTTCTCTCCCCCCTGAGCTCATCCCACCATCTTGGGCCCCTGAGGCCCAGAGCCCGCCAGGTGTGGCTGGGGACTACATCCTGCATTAGGGGCGGGGCAGGGGGCTGGCCCTGAGAGGTCAGCCTCCACCTTTCCCCTGCTGTGAGAACACAGTCCCCTTCTCCATGACAAGAGTGATAGGCTGAGGGGCAGAGCTGTTCTCTAGAGGCCTCCCCACCCACCATGCCCATGGGGAGCAGGCCTCCCCACCCACCATGCCCATGGGGAGCAGGCCTCCCCACCCACCATGCCCATGGGGAGCAGGCCTCCCCACCCACTATGCCCATGAGGAGCAGGGTGCCCCAGAAAATCAGACTCAGAAGGCACCTTGGAGGGCCCTCATTGTACAGAGAAGGAAGCTGGGGCCAGCGGGGTAGGGACCTGCCCACAATGAGTCAGTGGCAGAGCTGGGCCTAGGACCCGGGTCTCCTGACTCAGCGCGTGGCTGTGCCAGCACGTGCCCAGTAGCAGGAGTAAAGACAGTCCCCTATTTATAGTCGCCAGGGCTGAGCACATTACACTGAGTCCTAAGAACAACCCTATGGCACAAGTACTATTCTTATCATCACCGCCCCCTTTTACAGATGAAGAAACGGAGGCGTTGAGAGGTTGTGAACATGGCCCAAAGCCACAAACCAGGAAGTGACGGAGGCAAAGATTCAAACACATGTCCATCTGAGTCTAAACCCAGGCTGATGTCAACCCATTGCAAACCCATGCATATGTATGTAGTATGACAGGAACAGAATTGATTTTATCTTTCTTTTTGTTATGGCCAACCTAGGACATCATTCATTCATTCATTCATTCAGTACTTACGGAGTGCCTACTATGCTGGGGAGACCAGGGAGCGCATCTGGGGTCAGAGGCTAAGAGCTAGTATATCTCCATTTTCCAGACATGAGACCTGAGGGTTAGAGTCACACCGCTCATGACCGAGCCAAACCCTGCTCTGTCTAGCCTCATGCCTGTTTCCAGCTTCCTCACGGGGCGGCTCACTCGGCCGTGCTCTGTGCCCAAGCTCTGTGGTTCTGTACTTAGAGTCGTTCAGCCAGGCAGCAAGTATTCAGTGAGCACCTACCCTGTGCCTGGGGAAGTGCTTCGTGGAGCGGAAGCCTGTGAAGATGCGGAGATAGGGGCTCCTCTGTGAGGCCTGAGAGGTCCCGTGCAACCACCCCACCCAAGCCCTGAGATAGAAGAGGCTGCCAGGCCTCCAGTGGTGTGAGGGCAGGGCAGGGTGAGCTGGTTGAAGGGCTTTCTTCTTGGCAGGAGTGTCCCCCAGAGGAACTCGGAGCAGAGTTAAACCTCAGAGGTCTTCAGAGCCACTTCTACTCTCACCCACCCTTGTGCGGCCTCTAGCCCAGCAGGAACGTTTCCTGATCTGAACTGGGGATGAACACAGCACCTAATGGGTGGTCATGAGGACGGAGCCAACAAGTGGGTTTGCACAGGGCCCGGGGAACGAGGGGCTTCTCTCACTGAGCTGGGGTGCATATCTAACGGGGTGGGGAGGTGGGGGTGGGGGAGCCTGAGGTCTGGAGGAGGCATCAGAACAGCTGGATCTGCTTGTTCGCAGGCCTGTTTCACCATGTCATGGTTGTCACGTCACTTTTGCAGGATGTGCCTCACGGGCCTGTCGTTGGGACCCAGAGCGCGTAGGTGCGGTTCGTGATCTGCACGCGGAGCGAACGGATCCCGGGCGGGCGAGGGGGCGGCCGAGCGTGGTGGGCGGCGGCGCATTGAGGCGCTCAGGTGTGGCATCGGGTTCCGGGAGAGAGAGGCGCGGCAGTTCGCAGCGGGGAGCAGGGAGAGGGCAGGCTTTGGGGGCCGCCTCCGCACGGGGGTGGGGGGAGAAGTGTGGTGGGGCGCGGGTGTCGAGCGCAAGACCAGGAAAGCAGGGCGCCGCCTCCTGGCGCTCCCGGCCCGCCCCCTCGGGAAGACGCGGGGCGCTGTCCCTGGTCCTGGAGCCCTCTCGCCCCTTGCCCTGCAGTTCCTGGGATGGCCATTGGAGGTCGCCCGGGACCGCGGCGGACTCCCAGGCCCGTCCAGAACACGTTTTTTAAAAGAGCATTCATTTTCCTGGAACGACCCACCTACACACCTAATTTCAAAAACCAAAGGATATCCTGCCTAAGAGAGTAAAATCCCCCGCCCTGGCTGGTGTGGCTCAGTGATTAGAGCGTCGCCTGGAGGACTAAGGGTTACAAGTTTGATTCCCTGTCAAGGGCATATACCTTGGTTGCAGGTTCGATCCTCAGCCCCAGTTGAGGTGCATGGGGAAGACAAACAATTGATGTGTCTCTCTCACATTGATGTTTCTCTCTCTCTCTCTTGCCCTCCCTTCCACTCTCTAAAAATCAATGGGGAAAAAACATCCCCTGGTGAGGATTAACAACAACAAAAAGTAAAGCCCTCTATTTCCATAGATACTCTAGCGTGATCACACCCCAGGACCTAATAAAGTAACCAAGCATTTCGCATGTAAAAGTCCTTCCCACCTTCCGACTGGTCGCTATGATGCGCACTGGCCACCAGGGGGCAGATGCTCAATGCAGGAGCTGCTGTGACCGGCACAGAAAAAAACGGCACTGCAGACCTGGCCCAGAAAGCAACACTCAGCTTCAAGCTGGACACAGGCCCTGCCTTTGCCCTGGAGCGACACCCCACCAAATCATCATAGCCCAGCCCAGCCCTGAGAGGGTCGCTGTGGGTGCTGGGTAATGACCTCACGTAGCAACTCCCGGCTTCCTCTCCCTAGCGACCAGCTTCCTTGGAGTTTCTTCAGCCCAGGAACACAGGTGGAAACATTTTAACCAAATGTCTGTGGAGCATTTTCCCGTGCCTCATCTCATTTAATCCTCACAGAAGTCCCGGAATAGGCAGATAAAGAGACTTGGTGGAATCCTATTTTCTTTTCATTAGCCGGAAAATGGAGATTTAGAAAGCTTGGAAACTTGACCCTACTGAAAAGAAGTAAGAAATGGTGGGCTTTGAACATGACTTCAGGTTTTCTCACTGCACAGAATATACTCCAACACTGCTGCAGTTAAACATTTTACCCTTTGTTTACCAACCCCACATGTGTGTGTTTCCATCTGTCATTGTCGATTATAGAGAAAGGGCGAATAGCGGTATTAAAATATTTCTTTTAATTAATTTCCTTTCATTGTGCATGAATTTATGCACCAGGCCACTAGTACAATATAAACCAATTAGGTTCTAGAATGGAATCAATGGACTTTTTGCCCACCTGAATATCTGGGGGGATATTTGATGCATGGCAAGTCTTCCTTGAGTAGAACCCTTCCGGGCTTAGCTCTCCTAGCCCCCACCCACTGAATGATAGTGGGGATCCTCAGTAATTGCCAAGGACAAAAACCATCCTCATGCATTTTCTTAATGCCCTCTAGGGAGCAGTGACACCCCCATTTAGAATGACTGTCAAGGTGGGGGACCTTGGCTGGATAAAGAGAGGCTCACAGACTCCTGGACTGGCTGATTGGGAGGGTGGCACCTTAAGGAATTGTCAGGGCATCCCATCTCCCATCTTACAGACAGACCAACAGAGGCCCAAAGTGGGAAGAGATTGTGCTAGGAAACACAAGTAATGAGCAGAGCTGGGACCACAACCCACGTCTCCTGCCCCCTGGTACAAGGCTCAGTAAGCCTACTTGCACTGGGTAGAGCTTTGGGCATTAAGCAATCTCCCTTCCAGCTCGGCCTACCTGCCCCTGAAAATGGGCGGGGAGGGCCATGCCCTTAGCAGGGGTAGGAGAAGAAGGTGGCTGGACTCCAGCTACAATGTGTGAGAAGGCATTGGCTGCCCCTCTCATTGGGGTACAGTAATTGCACAACCCTCAACCCCCAAAGAGCCTCTCTCCCACCTTTATTTCTTCCCAATAGTTATCTGGGTACTGTGTGTGTGCGCGTGCGCGCACAGTGTGTCTGTATATTTCGTGTGAGCATAATGTGATCTAAGGGTGTGTAGGCCTGTGACTTCTGTGTATGAATCTGTTGTCATTGGTGTGTGTTCACATGTGTGTGTTGTGCGTGTGGGCTTGCAGTGTAGGGACTGATGTTCATGCGGGCATATTTGCATGAATTTGATCTGCTGTGACCTCTAGAGGCATGAGTTAGATGTCTCTGTGCACAGTACAAGGGCAGGTGCATGTGTGTCGGTGAAGTTCCTGTGCAGTTGTGCACACAGATCCTCCCAGACTCAATGCCTTGTTTATCCTCTATCACTAGTGCCTGAACAGTATCGGGTGCACAACAGGTGCTCACTATGCGTTTGTTGAAGGCAGGAAGAAAGACATGCCCTTATGTGTGCCTGTGATTCCAAAACGCTTTGCTCTCAGGGACCTTGCAGGCACATGGTCCCTATCATGACCAGAGCCACATCCTTAGGGGTGTTGGCCTGAGTGGAGGCATTTATTCTGACCATTTTGTCGAGGCCAGATTGTCCTGGTCTCTGAAGGGGACACTTTGAGAAGGCAGGTGTCTCAGGAACCCATTGAATAAAGTAGGAATCTTAGAGCCAGGACAGGGGTTGGCTGGGCTGTTAACCTCACTGGACGGTTGCCGGGGTAATGGTGTGAGCCACACTACACCCACTTCTCCCTCCCTCCCCAGGACCTGGGGTCCCCCCACTCAGACTCTTTTTCCAGGAGCTCAGCGTTTGCAGCATGTGATGGGATAGGTGTGGCTTAGCTACAAAGACCATGGCTAAGGGTAATGATACTTCTTTGATAATGGATAATGGACAATGGAATCCCCCATTGCATGTTTCCATTATTTTGTCTCTAACCCAGCAAGGTGAGAGTGGGTGTTTATCAGATGAGCAAACTGAGGTCTGGGGAGGAAAAATGATCATTGCAGAGCCACACAGGAGGCTGCTGGCCAGGCAGCCCAGACAGATATCCTGAATGGGAATGACTGGGGCAGGGGCAGTTGCTGGGGACCCTGGCAAGATTTGACCCCAACAGTCGCACCTGGAGCCCAGGTCTGAAATATTCCCAGGAAGCTGCACCTCGCTCACATTTCCCTGCTGTGGTTTGGGAAGCGGAAGCTGTGGGCAAGTGGGTGGGGCTCCCAGAGCTGAACCCAGGGTGAACTTGGAAAGAGAGCTCTGCCACACCCCATCCTATACCCTCCCCTCCTTCTGCACTGAGGCTGGCACCTGTTAGACTCAGGTGCAAACCTAGAAGGTCTGTAAGAGGAGGCTGCCTTCTGGGAGGAGGGCCTGGCCCCTGGAGGGCAGCTTGGCTCTGGTTTTGAGGTGAGAGGCTGGAGGGAAAGGAAGAAGGGAGCTCTTTCCCATCCTAAAGAGGGCAGTGACCTCCTGGGGCCAGTGGGCAAGCACGGGCTGTGTGCTGAGTCTTGGTCACAGTGGGAGGTTGGCTTTCGGGGGGCTCTTAAATAATGTGTTTGAGGTCACAGAGCTAGGAAGTGTCAGACAGAGCCTTGTCCATTGCCTCTGTGTGTGTCTGTCTGTCTGTCTTGTAGGTTGTTCCAGATGTCCACACCTAGATTTGCCCCATTCCTTCCAACGGGTGTATGGTATTGCATGATATAAATGGATCTTAATTTATTTGTCTGGTTCCTTCTGGATGGCCATCAGTTTGTTTTGGATTCTTTTTAAATATATATATATATATATATATATATATATATATATATATATATATATATATATATATATATATATATATATATATATATATATAAAATTGATTTTTTTACAGAGAGGAAGGGAGGAGGATAGAGAGTTAGAAACATCGATGAGAGAGAAACATCAATCAGCTCTCCTGCACACCTCCTACTGGGGATGTGGCTGAAACCAAGGTACATGCCCTTGACCGGAATCAAACCCGGGACCCCTGAGTCCGCAGGCTGATGCTTTATCCACTGAGCCAAACCGGCCAGGGCTGTTTTGGAATTCTTCCTGTAAATCTCTGCTAACTACAAAAATCGTGATTTCATGTAGTGTAGCCCAATACAAAGGAAGCTACAGCAAGTGCTTTCTTTAATAAGCACTTTAATAAGTGCTATTCAAACACTATTCTCAGTGCTTTATGCATATTCATTTAAAGTCAGTCTTTGGCAAAACCCTTTGAAGTAAGTACTGTTATCTCCATCATCAACCCTATTTTGCAGATGAAGAAACTGAGGCACAGAAGGATTTCAGTGACTTGCCCAAAGTCACACAGCTGACAGGTGGGAGAGCTGGGATTTGAACAGGGCGAGGTGTGAATTTCACAAGCATGAGGACATAAACTTGTGCTCCTTTGTCCCTTGTCCTTGGCCGTTTATCTTCAGGCTCACATGCCCTGAAGTAGAGGCTAAATTCTTGGAAGCGACCTTGCAGGTTGAGAAGGTGCTTTTCAATTACGCTGTTGCCTGAGGGGCCGGGAGCTGGCCAGGGAGCGTTGGTGCTTTCCTGGCTAAAGGAACGTGACCTCCACCCCACCCCACCTCCCTGCCTCTTGCCAGTGAGGCAGCTGCAGCTGGTCAGAACCCAAGAGGCGGGAGCCCACACTGGGCTCTTTGTCTTCAGTGGGAACCTTGTGGCCCCCACAGCCCTTCTCAAGGGCCCACTGTCCCAACACCAGCAGGACCTCCCAGGGGCCAGGCCCGGCTGGGAAACTTGGCACATCGGAGGCCCCTCGGCCAGCCTGCCAAGTGGACATGCAGAGCCCACTGATGAGTCATTCCTGCTGAAAAGACAGACTCGAGACAGAGGGCCATGTCCTCGGGGGTGCCGCAGCCTGGATGTGGCTGGAGTCCGGGTCCCAGCCTGGCACTGTGCACACCCCCATAGCCCAGGCCTAGCTTCTCTGGTCCTCTCCCTCCAGCTCTCTGCCCCCCTTCCCCACTGCCACCATGCAGGAAGGAGAGACTTCCTCCCTTCTCAGGCCAATCTCAGTGCCCCCTCGGAACCATAGTGGACTGCCCTGTGAGGAGTGGGCATCCCTCACTGCCCTGGGTTGGCTCTCCACCCAGGAATCTGCCCTGGTTCCGGAGCACCCTGCCAAGAGGGAGTCAGACCCTCCTCTGAGAACCAAATGCAGCGGCTAGTTCTAAGGGCAAGGAAATCGAGTCTGTCCTGCTGGGAGTCTGAACTCTGCAAGGGGCTCTTGAGGGCTCCTCTGCTCACCAGAGTGGGTGGAGAGGAGACGGACCCAGGGTGGGGGCAGAGGAGAGGCTGGGGGTGGCCCCCCCAAGAAAGCAGTGATTGCTGTGATCTGGGGTCTTCATCCGAAATGGGGAGGCTGCTGCACCACCTCCCCCTGCCTGCATGAGGCAAATGGTGGAGCCCTGTACCCAGACCAGGGAAGATGGCGCTAAATGAGCCCTCGCCCAGGGCGCAGGCCGAACAGTTCCTGAAAGGCTTTTGAGAATCTCTCTCACCCTGTCATCGTGCCCCTGGTCGTCCTTCCTTCCGTGTCCCCCCACTGCATCTGCTCCCTTTTAACCAGAAAACCCCTCAGAAAACCTGAAAGCTCTGGTGGCTTCCCTGGGGGTAGGGGGTGGGCAATAATCCCTCCTTCTTTGGGGCGCACAGTGGGCATTCTGGAAGGTGAGCCCTGGGGGCAGGGCCAGTGCCTCTGTCACCTGACATTTTTTACTTGGGGCAGGAGACGCAGCTTCCTGTTGGGTGGGCTGAACTGTGAGCTCTGGGCGAGTTGGGGGCAGAAGAGGGGCTCAGAGTGTGTGCTGAGTGAATACTGACCAGCTGTAGGACTGGGCGGGAGGAACCCAGGCTGGGTGAATTTTCAAGAGGAGGGCGGGGCATCTCCGTTCCTGCCCCTTTGCGCCTCCTCCTCACCGGGGAGAGGGGGACTAGAGTGAGCAATAGAAGGGCTGTTGGCGGCTCTGTTGTTCCTTCTTGTGGGTTTTTTCAAGTTTTACATATTCGTTCCTTTTTTTTTTTTTAAATACTTTATACTTTATTTTTTCCTTTTTATTGGGGTGACACTGGTCCATTCTTTCTTTCACTCTCTCATTTGCCTGAGCAGAGCTTCTAACCTAGTGTGGGACTGTTGCAGCTGCTATTGATTAAGCGTTACCGCATTAACGCATTCCATTACCACAAGGGCTGGGGGCGGGGCGGGGAGGAGATGAGTCCCATTTCACAGACGGGAAACTGGAGGAACCTACGGGGAGGGCACAGACCTGCCCACATTGCGACCATTGACCCTGGAGTCCAAGTTCTTGGCCCGACCAGCTGCTGTGATGGACGGGGCAGGCCCACCGACAGCTCTCGCGAGGGGTGGAAGAAGGTGCCGCCGCGAAGGAGGGTCTGCAGCCCGGTGCGCCCCCGGTCTGGGGGTGAACGGTGGGTCTCGGCTAACCCCCCTCCCTCCTTCTTCCACGCCACCCCCCTCCCGCCCCGCCCCACGCTCCAGGTCCCAGCTGGAAAGTCCAGCGAAGCCCCCGCCCCCGGCCCGAGGGCGGCGTGAACAAGCGGCCCTTTCTGCGCCGCTGCCCGCGGCAGCTGGACCGCAGCCCGCGGGGGCGCGGACAATCCCGGGGCTTGTGGCCGGGGGCGGGGCGGGGCGGGGCGGCCCGAGTTGCCAAGGTGACCCGGGCGGGCGCGGGGAAGTCGGCTCCGACTCGGCTCCGGCCAGAGGGGCGGGCGGCCGCGGGGCCACCATGAGCGGCCGGAAGCGCAGCTTCACCTTCGGGGCCTACGGAGGGTAGGTGCGTCGGGAGGGGGCGCCCGCGTGCGCGCGCGGGCAGGTGCACGCGGGCTGCCCGTCGGGCGGGGGTTCGGGGTTTGGGTTCGGGGTTCGGGTGCCTCTGCACCGAGCTGTGAACGCTTGCGTGCGGACGAGGGGGCGGTGTGATGTCAGTGTGTGGCGGGCGGTGCTGGTCAGCCTCGGCGTGTGTGTTCCTGCGTGTTGCGCTTGGGTGTCCGTGGGCACGTGTGGGGTCGAAACTTTGTGTCCCAAGTGCGTGACGGCTCTCAGGCAAGAGACTGGTGTGTGGACAGGAAGCTGGGCCTGTTGCGTGCACTCCCGGCTGCAGGTGCAGTGGGGTGAGTGGAGACGGGTCAGGGCCTCCCCTTGGTCTCCGAATCAGCAGGGGCCCTGCACTGAGGCTTTGGAAGAAGGGAACCGAGAAGCCATTAGCAGGCCTTTGGGCTGCCCCTATATCCTGTCCTCGTCTCTCAGGGCCCCCCTCCTCCCAGGGCTATTGGCTGCCAGAGTGGTGGCTGTACATCTTGGGGTCACCATCCTTCTTGACTTCAAGTGCCCACCTCGGAGGGGTGTAGAGGCATGGGGGAGGGGTGGCTCTGGCCTCAGGCAGAGATTTGGCAAATGAGAAGGGAGATGGGAAGACAGACTGGGGCCAGAGCCCCTTCCCTGGCTGGACAAGTAGTTGCATAACCTTCACCAGGCGCTGCCTCCCTGTAGTTAGAGGGACACACACCTTTGGGGTGTGGAGCAGTTGGGGCTCACCCGTGTCACGCTGTTGGTGCACAGTAGGTGCTCTTTGAGCTGTTGGGAGTGTGTCCAATGTGCCTGACCTCTCCAGACACCAAGCCTCCGGGCTGGGTGGGCTGCCTCCTCTGTGCAGGGCCTGGTGAGCCATGAGGTGAAGAGAGGAGCCTGGGGTGAGCGCTGAGGTTCCTGGTCAGTGGACTTGGAGAGGCAGAGCAGGGATCGGGGCTGGGCTCTTGTGTGACCTTGGGCAAGTCCTGGCTTCTCTGGTCTCAGTTTCCCAGTCTGACCCCTAGGAGACCCCGGTCCTCTCCCCCCCAGATGATGCCCCCTCTCTGGCGGAGTCTGGCTAGGTGCCCCTTTGCCATTCTCCTCTGGGTTCTGGGCAGGAGGCAAGAGTTGTTTGTTGTCCCAACAGCTGCTGAGCCCCTAGGCCCTCAGCTGGGCAGGTGGGTGGAGCCCTCTCCAGCCCTCCCAATCCCAAGGTGCCCTCAGAGGTGGGTTGGGGGAGAATCTACCCACTCTCTCTGCAGGGGGACCTGGGGTTGGGGGAGATAAAGCCTGGGGGCACTGCTGAACTCTGGGAGCTGGAGGACTTCCTCGGGCTCTGCTTAGGGGGCAAGGTGTGTGTGTGTTGGGGTGTCGGGGGCGTAGGAGAGGAAGCTCCTGTGGACCTCCTGCTCGCACATTCCTTGGCTTTTGTCCCCTGGTGGCTGCAAGTGGGCTCCAGCTCCAGATCAGGGCCGGCTAGGGGGTGTGTGTGTAGAGGGTTCTTCCTCAACCCCCACATGTTTAGTCCCCCCTGGAAACACTGTACGCTGGCCTCAGCCACACCCCACATCTTTGCTCTGACCCCTGACCCTCTTCACCTGCTCTAGGACCTCCCATGCTGATCCCACCCCCTTGCCACCCCATAGCCTGGCCCTGGGCCCCTGCTCCCTACCTCCGTGTCCCCAATCCTGCCTCTTTTTCACTCCTTTACCCCGCACCGTCCCATGGCCCTCATGTGACATTAGGGCTCCTGTAGCCCATGGGGGACAGTGACATTGCATCGAGCACCTCCTCCGGCCTCCTGTGGGTGTGGGGTGAGTGGGGTTGGCCTGACATGCTGGGCAAGTCTGGGTAAGAAGGGGCTGTCCCCTCACCTGCTGCCCCTCTTGCTGTGTTTCAGGGTGGACAAGTCCTTCGCCCCTCGCCGGAGTGCGTGGTAAGTACTGGGGCAGACCTGCTGGGCTGGGCAGTCTTGAACCATTCATTACCGCTCCCTCTAATGCCAGACCAGACCCCACAACCTCTGAGCGCTCTCTCCAGGCGCTGGGGTGGACAGACCCTCTTACCAGCTCTGTCCCCACGTATTGCCCCCCCCCCCCCACGGTTCCTTCTAGAGCTCTCTGCCTTGGAGTCAGGCAAATCAGGTTACAGGTCAGCTCTGCCACTGCCTGTGTGATGCTCAGCCATCCACTACCTCTCTGCAGCTCAGTGCTCTCATCTGCAGTGGAGATAGAAATGCCTACGTAACAGTGGAAGTTACAGAACCAAATGGCCTGGCGTACTGTAGGCCCTCCTGAAAGGGTGTCCTTCCTTTCTCTTCGCCATTCCTCCCACTTCGTGGCGGCTCCCGGCTGGGCTGGGGGTGCCCTTAGCCTCTTTGCTGACCCCCAAGCCCTCTAGTTCCACTTCATGCACAGCCTTCAGAACCCTCTCCTCCAGCCCGTGTCCTAAGCGTGAGCTGCCCTCTCTTCGGAGGAGGAGGGCAGGAGGCGGTTGTGTCTGCAGCTTCCCCAACATTGAGAGCGGTGGGTGGAGGTGCAGCCTCACCTCGGGGTTCACAGCACCCCCGTCGCTGCCCGTCTTCCCTGGCACCAGCACCACATGGGCCCAGCTGGCTGCTCCTGCTGCCACCCCAGGTCCAGCAGGAGAGCCCCCAAGGGCTCTGGCTCCTGCTTCCTGCCCCTGCTGCGGGCTTCCCAGAGTCCCCAGGCCCTGCAGTGCCCCCAGCTGCTGGGCGACTCCTATCTGGCACTATGGCTCCAGGAAGCCCTCTCTGGGGTGGGAGGCACATGGGGTACCCAGGCTGAGCTCCGGGGTCTGCCCTTTTCTTTTCCTTTGATGCGCTCTGTGTAACCTGGGGCCAGTTACACTGCCTCTCTGGGCTTAGATCCTGCTGCTGTGCCCAGTCACTTTGCGCCTCTACCTGTGCAAGACTGTGTGCTAAACCCAGAGCAGAGGTAGGGGGAGGTGAGGAAGATGCCATCTTTCCCTTCATCCTCAGTAACAGTATCCCCACAATGGCCACTTGTCATGCACCTGCTGTGACTGGGTACTGCCAGGTGCTTGAATTACATCGCCTCACAGAATCTTTCCCACATCCCTGAGTTAGGGACTCTTATCTCTAATTACAGATGCAAACCGTGATGCACAGAGGGGGGAATTGACTTCCCCAAGTTCACACAGCTTGTCAGTGGCAGAGCTGGGATTTAAATCTCAATCTTCTAGACTCTGCAGAGCCCAGGGTCTTACTTGCTCTGTCCCATGGCCTCCAGGCCACAGGGCAGGTCTGAGTGAAGGATGCACTTGTGGAAGACTTGAAGAAGGAGGGTGCCCAGACAGTCCACTCCAGGAAGCCCTGAATGAAGAGTCAGAGATAAGGGCCCAGAACTGATAGTAACTATGATGTTGGGCAGCTGACACCTGTAATGTGAGATTCTGAAATCACCAGGATTTGTCCATGGCCCACACCACCTTGCCCCACAACCTCCTCGCTGGAGTTGCTGTCCAAGGTGCTAACACCTCGATTTCCCCCCCCACTTCTACCCCCCACTTCTGGAAGCCAATTACTTAGCCCCCACCCTGTGCCTGGCATATAATTAGTGTAAAACGGGGGCCGTTTTGACTATTAATTATGATTCCTGGCATTCAAGGCCTGTCTCCATCTCCTTTTCCAGCCTGGGACTCGCTTCTCCCTTCCCTGCATTTCTGATCAAGGGGAACATGGCCCCTCTGAGCACATTGTCCCCTCCCCTTGCTATACCCTCCCTGCCCGTTTTCACAAGTCTTCGCCCCGCCTCCAGCCCACTGTTGTTACCGTTTGTTGAGTGTTTTCTTTCCTGATCCCTGCACCCCATCTCTCTCTTCTTAGAACACCTCCCTCCCGCGTATCATGCCTGCAGAGCACACTAGGCTCTTTTCTGGGGTGGTGGGAAAGCATGGCTTTCAGGGTCTGACAGACAGATTTGAAGCTGCCTCTGCCACATACTGCTGATGTGATCTTGGGCAGTTGGTTCCCCCTCTCTGAGCCACTTGATGCTCAGTACGTATTTGGGGAATTGGGTCTTTCAGGGAGCTGGCCTCAGTTGAGTTGAATGTGTCTGTGTTACACTGCAGCGCAGGGCAGCCTCAAAGGTCTTTGGAAGCAGAAGTTACTTTTGAAAAAAATATTTTTATTGACTTCAGAGAGGAAGGGAGAGGGAGGGAGAGCTAGAGATATCAATGATGAGAGAATCATTGATTGGTTGTCCCCTACTGGAGATCAAGCTCACAACCCAGGCATGTGCCCTGGATCGGAATTGAACCTGGGACCCTTCAGTCCACAGGCTGATGCTCTATCCACTGAGCCACAGCAGCCAGGGCAGCAGAAGTTACTTTTGACTTAGGCCCCCTTTCTAGGTCTAGTTCCATAAAACTTGGGCCGTACTCTTCTGATCTTTCTATCTTCCACACAGTCTTGCATAGCTATCCAAACCCAGTAAATGCTTAATAAATGTCTGTGGAATTGAATTGAATGTGTCCAGAGAGTGGAACAGGTAAAACTTTGTCAAGTAAGCTGGGAGGGCTTCCTGGAAGAGGTCTAGTTTTCCCAGCTCCTTTAAAGAAGGGATTAAGAGATTGGGGCTTGCATCAGGGGAGCAGTGAGAGCTGGTAGAGGCCAGATGTGATCTGACTGGATTCCCCCACCCCCTGCACCCACAGCAGCAGGTTATTTGCAGTGGAGGAGCTTAGAACAGTGTGCAGATGTCAGAGGGATGAGGCATGAGGCCCAGTGTGAGGATTAGGAGCCAGTGGGACAATGAGTGACTCTGGTTCTGCAGCCATAATAGGGGCTGGACATGTTTTTCTTTTTTATTGAATTTATTGTGGTGACATTGAGTAATAAGGGGGCTGGACATGGAAGGTGGATTCAAATGGTGGGGAGAGGAGAGAAACCAAGATGGTGGCATAGGTAAACACCTGAAATTGCTGCCTCACACAACCAGTTCAAAACTACAACGAAGAGAAAGGGTGGACACCACCCAGAACCACAGGAAGGCTGGCTGAGTGGAAATTCTACAACTAGAAGGGAAGAGAAAAGCACACCGAGACTCAGAGGAGGTACGGAAGTAAAGTGCAGAGATACGGAGGTGTGTGCGCGGAGAGGGCTGGCAACTGAGGACCCAGTTGTCTTTTTCAATCTGGAGGGGGTCACAAGCTCCTGCCGACTCTGAACTACAGTTCCGGGTGAGTTTCTGGGGATCCAGACTCATACAGAGAGAAGCTGGACTGTCTGGCAGCAGGAGGAACTCCAGAGTGGCTTTCTCTCAGTGGTGCTTGCTGAGATTTGATACACAGTGATTACCACGGGACTCTGAGATCTGGTGCCTCCTAGGGCAGGGCTGAGAATCAGCCATAGCTGTTTGCTCCACCCTGTTGATTCCTCGAGACCCCACCCCACCCCACCCAAGCTTCGCACAGAGACTTTTGCACATAAAAGGCTGAGTAGCCTCAGGCAGAGGCTAAACTAGCACCTCCTTAGAAATCCAAGAGCCAGTGTACCCAGTGGTCAGAGTGGGACCATCCAGATTACAACTCCTCAGATCCGTATGGGACACACTCAGCGGGCAGACTCAGTGAGCACCAAAGCCCCACTGAAGCAAGTCTTGTCCCATAAGGGTGTCTCCAGCACAGAAGTTCTCCCACAGTAGACACAGCTGATTCTTACAGCCAAGTGGCCTGGAGGTCAATTCCTCCCAGTGATATCAACAACAATGAAGGCTTAGCTACATCAAGACTATACACAAAACCTACAAAGGGATGCACCAAGAATGTCCACCTCAGGTAATTGAGGAGGCTGAGCCACTGGGCCCTATAGGACACCTAGCACAGAAAGCCCCTCTATTAACGCAAGGAAGCAGCCAAAATGCAGAGACAAAGAAACAGGTCACAAATGACAGAAACGGAGGAAAGCAAACTACTGGATATAGAGTTCAAAACCATGGTTATAAGATTTTTCAAGAATTTTCTAGAAACTGCTGATAAATTTAGTGAGACCCTCAAGGATATGAAAAAGGACCAGCTAGAAATTAAGCATACACTGACTGAAATAAAGATAATATACAGAGATCCAACAGCAGACTAGAGGATCACAAGAATCAAGTCAAAGATTTGAAATACGAAGAAGCAAAAAACACCCAACCAGAAAAGCAAAAAGAATCCAAAAATATGAAGATAGTGTAAGGAGCCTCTGAGACAACTTCAAGTGTACCAATGTCAGAATTATAGAGGTGCCAGAAGAAGAGAGAAAGCAAGATACTGAAAACCTATTTGAAGAAATAATGACAGAAAACTTCCCTACCTGGTGAAAGAAATAGACTTACAAGTCCAGGAAGTGCAGAGAATCCCAAACAAAAGGAATCCAAGGAGGACCACCCCAAGACACATCATAAGTAAAATGCCAAGAGCAAAAGACAAAGAGAGAATCTTAAAAGCAGCAAGAGAAAAGCAGTCAGTTACTTACAAAGGGGCACCCATATGACTGTCAGCTGATTTCTCAACAGAAACTTTGCAGGCCAGAAGGGAGTGGCAAGAAATATTCAAAGTGACAAATAGCAGGAACCTACAACCAAGATTACTTTACCCAACAAAGCCATCATTCAGAATTGAAGGTCGGATAAAGAGCTTCACAGACAAGAAAAAGCTAAAGGAGTTCATCACCATCCAACCAGTATTATAGGAAATGCTGAAAGGTATCCTTTAAGAAGAGGAAGAAGAAGAAAACGTAAAAATAAAAATTATGAACAACAAATACATATCTATTAACAAGTGAATCTAAAAATCAAGTGAA
>PVJC01003256.1:0-27127 GCA_004026665.1 Murina feae
AGGAAGATGGGCAGTAGGCAAGCTTGGGAGGCAGGCAGCACCCAGCCCTGGCCACAGCTCAAAAAAGAGAACAACATGCAGGGGAGGGCAAGAGTCTGAGAGATCAACATAGAGGGGGTGCCTGCTCCAAGCCTCCACGGTGTGCCTGGGGGCAGGCTCCCAGCAGGTAGACACACACAGGAGGACTGCTCCAAGCCTCTGATGCAGCTGGGGTCAGATCCCCAGTGGCCACACACACACACACACACACACACACAGAAGGAGCCTGGCAGACTGGGGCCATCATAAGATATCCACTGAAGGGTCCCAGACTGTGAGAGGGCACAGGCCGGGCTGAGGGACTCCCTCCACCCCGAGTGCACAAATTTTTGTGCACCGGGCCCCTAGTATGAAATAATACTCATAAGACTATTAATAGTGGTAATACTGAGAATTTGTAGAAGTGGGGGAAAAACTTTGATTTTCTTACTTCTTATTTTTGATGAATTATTTGCCAGTGAGGATAGATTTATTTTTTAATTGAAAAATTTTAAATTTGCCTCCCCCACTAAAATTTTTTCAGTTGCTCAAACATTCCATTCTCTTTCACATTTTGAAGTTTTTGTACAAAATTTTCCTCTGCCTGGAATATTGTCTCTGCTGACACTTTTGCCTGACAATTCATCTTACAAGTCTTGAATTCTTTATCACTTTCTCCCAGAAGCCTGCTCTGAATCCTCTTTCCCTCCCTCTACCTTGCAAAGCTTGTTTAGGTGTCCTCCTCTGTGGCTGCAATCATCTTGAACTGCTTGGGAACACGGTGCTTGAGATAGCACTTACCACACACTGGGCTGTGAACCTTGCCTTATATGTCTCTCTCACTAAAACTGTTTTATGCACTACAGTAGTTCCTTCAATATTTATTGAATTCATTAATTGATTTATGGACAAATATAACAAAAAAGCCAATTCCTTTTATTCCAAAAAAAATAGAAAAATACATAAGACACTAAATGAGGGAGCAAAAGAAAGATAATTTAGAGATATTTTTCTTCAATTCAAATGAAGACCTAGGTGAAGAGGCAGGGGAGGAAACAAGGCCTCCTGAAGGGGAAAAATCTGAATAACTTGATTTGTCATAATATAATGTCTCCCATGCAATCAATATTTCATCTACAATGGACTACTCAGTATTCCCACTCCCCAAACACATACTTTAATACCTATATGACTTTGCTTATTTTATTCTTGCAGCCAAGAATGCTCTTCCACATTTCTCCCATGCAAATCCTATTTTTCACAACCTTTAAACCTTGCAGAAGCTTTGATAGAGTTCACCACTGCTTTCTTTTTCAAACACATTCTTCTCTTGGCTTTTGTGACACCTCAGTGTTTTCTTCCCATTTTCCTGGCCATTCCACTTCAGTCTTATTTGCCGGCTCCTCCTCCTCCATCATCTGACTTCCAATGCTGGAGTTTCTATAATAAAATATGGCCAACCAAAGGATGAAAGGAGAGGCCATTGTTAAAGGACCAGTGTAACCCACAATGACAAAAGACCATGAAGTAATACTGACAGAGTCCTGAGGGAACCAAAGGGTAAGCCAAGAATTTTATATTCTACATTTTCCCCTTTTACAGATAGATATTCTCAAGCATGCAAAAATGCAAGAAATGTAACATTTATAAGTGCCTCATTTTAAAAATCACAAGTAGATGATAAAATCTAGACAACCAAGAGATATAGAAAAATAAAAAAGCAAGCCAGCAAGGATGTACTTTTGTAATGAGAAGAAAATGTAATAAAAAGACTAGTGGTAAGCATTTAATTCATTTAAACACCGAACCAAGACCAAACAACTTAGATAATTCTAAGTGGGCAAAATGTCAGTGTTATCAAATATGAGAAGGTAAAAATAGCAATGTAGCTAACAAAAATCAGGAGATGGGAGGGGAAGTGCAAAGGGGTTCATTTCTTCATGTTTATAATAATAATGTATTATATACCAAGCACTATACCAAGTATTTATGTCTTAATTTTTTTATTCCTCACAGCAACCCAATGAAGTAGGCTCTTTGTAATCCTCATTCTAGAAATGAGAAAACTGAAGCACATAGAGATTAAATAATTTACCCACCTGATAACTAGTAAGTAGCAGAACTCATTTGAGTTCAAGTAGGCTATCTCTAGTAACCATATTCTTAACTAACTACCCAGGGAATCAGGTAACACTATCAAAATTTGAAATATAGAGATAAAAATATATTGTATATAATCTCTTTTACAAATCTTTGATCTTAACTTTAAAATAATCTTTCCAGGACTACATCTCTTGAAGGGTAAGAAATATTTATCTGGAGTTTACCAATTTCTTTCACTTTGATTTTTCTTTGGTTTAATTCAAGTATGTATATTAATGTTATTAAAATTTTTCTATCTATGTGATTTACTAATCCTGTATAATATAAATGATGTTTAGAATAATGTTTATTAATCTTAGTTGGTAGTGTTTATGAAGGGTTTACTCTATGCCAGGTAGTAAAGTAAGCACTTTAAATGGATTATCCCATCAAATTATCACAACAATCTTATAAAGATTGTACTAATTATATCCTTCTTTACTCACATAAGAAAACTGAGGCACAATAATGGTTATTCTTAGTTGGTGCAGATTTGAAGGGATTTTTCCCTATTTTTTTGCACTTTTGTATATTGCTTGCTTTTTATAATGAGTATGTATCTTTTTTTTTACAAAAATATGAAAGCCATTCTAAAAGTATTTTTTAAAATAAATAACTATGAAGATTCCCCAGAACTCAGTCTTGAGCCTTTTTCTCTTTCTATTCTGTACTATCTTTCTAGACCATGTCATCAACTACCACAGCTTTGAATACTGTTTATAGGCAAACGGCTCCCAAATGTATATTGTCACTCCATGCCTTTCTTAGCTCTAGATACATATGCCCAAGTGTCAAGTAGACATTTCCTCTTATATGCTTCACACATACCTCAAATTCAACATGTATAAAACATTATGCATCACCCCAAACTGGTCCTCCTATGTGTTTACTAATCCCCCCAAATGGCACCATTCTCCATCCTCATGCATAAAACAGAAACACATGAATCATTTTTTGTTGTTGTTTTTAATCCTCATCTGAGGATATTATTTCCATTGATTTTTTTTTTAGAGAGAGTGGAAGGGAGAAAGGAAGAGAGAGAAAGAGAGAGAGAGAGAGAGAGAGAGAGAGAGAGAGAGAGAGAGAGAGAGATGAGAGAGATCCATTGATTGGTTGCCTCCTGTTCGTGCCTCGACTAGGGTGGGGATCAAACTTGAACCCAGGTATGTGCACTTGACTGGGAACCAAATCTGAGACCCTTTAGTGTGTATGCCACAATCTAACTGCTGAACTACACCAGCCAGAGTCATGAATCATTTTTATTTATTTATCCCTTTCTCTCATCCTTTATATTTAATCTATCACCAAGTGCATGCTACCTCTAAAATATATCTCAGCCCTGGCCAGTTTGGCTTAATACAGTTGTTCTCAACCTTCTGGCACTTTAAATACAGTTCCCCATGTTGTGACCTAACCATAAAATTATTTTCGTTGCTACTTCATAACTGTAATGTTGCTACTGTTATAAATCCTAATGTAAATATCTGATATGCAGGATGGTTTTAGGCAACCCCTGTGAAAGGGTTGTTCGACCCCCAAAGGGGTCGTGACCCACAGGTTGAGAACCACTGGCTTAATAAATAGAGCATTGTCCTGTGGACTGAAGGGTCCCAGGCTCGATTCCAGTCAAGGGCACATGCTCAGGTTGCAGGCTCGATCCCCAGTGGGGAGCATGCAGGAGGCAGCCAATCAATGATTCTCTCTCATCATTGACATTTCTATCTCTCTCTCCCTCTCCCTTCCTCTCTGAAATCATATCTACACTAATAATAGACAAGTATGTAGATTGACTATACCTTCATGACACCCCTAGCCAATCATGAAGGTGTATGCAAATTAACCCAACAAAGATGGTGGGCCTGTGGGCAGAGTACACGTGCACTCCTGGCCTCTGAGTAGTGTGGGAAGGCAGAAAGGCGACTCTGGCCAGAGTGAAGGTGGTGCTGGCAGCCAGGGGAAGGAAGGCCCATTCTTGCACAAATCTTCATGAATCAGGCCTCTAGTATACGTATATATTAGTAACCCAGTGCATGAAATTCAGGGAATTAGAGGAAATATTTTAATATTGCTATTTGCCCTTTCTCTGTAATAGAAGTGTCAGAGATGAAAGAAAATTAGTAAAATGTATATGAAAATCTTCCTCCTGTCAGAGTCTGGGGTGCACCATAGGAACCAGGGTCAAGTCCCCATCCACCCACATGCACATCAAAATCTCACGAGACCCAGACCCAGCCAGCCCCACCCCCACTGGGCTAGATCCACACCTGGCTGGCCCCACCCAGTCAAGCCCTGCTGGGTGGAGGTCACAGCCTCAGATCACCTGGCCTGGCATTGGGGCAGGGGCCCAGCCTGAGGTCCCCCATCAAGCCCTACCAGGTGGGTGGCACAACCTCAGGTCCCCCAGCCTAGCACAGGGTAGGATGCATGGCCTAAAGTCCCCATCAAGTCCTGTGGGTAGGGGGCATGGCCTGAGGTCCCCCATCAAGTCCGGCATGGCAGGAGGTGCAGCCTTAGGTCCCCTGGCCTGGTGCCAGGGTGGGGGTCATGGCCTGAGGTCCCCCAGCCCAGCAGTGAGGTGGGGGCATGGCCTCAGGTCCTTGTCAAGCTCCACTGGGCAGGGGCATGACCTCAGGTCCCCTGGCCTGATGCTGGGGTGGGGGATGAGACCTGAGGTCCCCCATCAAGCCCTGCCTGGAAGGGAGCACAGCCTGAGGTCCCCTGGCCTGGCACTGGGGTAGGGGGCATGGTCTCAGGTCCCCTGCCCTGGCCCAGCACTACACAGCCTCAGGTCCCTGCTTATTGTTTCTTAAGGCTTGTTACAGTAACTCAGCCTCCACTGTGGGTACAGCCATCTTGTTATGGTGTGATGGTCAATTTGCATGTTTCCTCTTTATTAGATAGGATATTCCTTTGTCCAACCCACCATCACCTCCTAACTTGTCAACCTTTTACAATTCTTGCCCCCTTACAATGTATTCTTCTCACAACCGCCAGCAGGATGCTAATAAAGATATAAGCATCTGTGTATCCTCCATGCTTAAAACCTTTTGGTGAATTTCCATTGTTCTTAGAATAAACTTCAAGCCCCTTCCCATGGCCCTTGTAACTGTAAGTTGCCTACTCAATGTTTCTCCCTTCCACAACAAAACCAGGATTTTGTTGGGGGTAATAATAGGCTGTGTTGAAAATAAAATCTCCCCAGACTCCATTTTAGCTAGGAGTGGTCATCCAACCCAGTTCTGGCCAAGATAATAAGCAGAAATCTATATGATAAGGATCCAGGAAAACTGATGGAAACAGAGAGACTCAGAAGGTTCATTCTTGCCCTTTGCATTATCTCCTGTTTTCTTGCCTGGAGGTAAAGCAACCATCTTAGAAGCATGAAAAGAGAAGTCATGCTCAAAGGACCACAGAATAAAAAGGTGGAACTTGCATAAGCCCTCAACTACCGAGATTGAGGCTTCATTATATCAGAAAAATAAATTCCTTTTGTTAAACCACCATAACTTGATTTCTGTTACATGCAGCCAACAACAGTTCTAAGAGATACAACTGTGTGTGACATGGTTCTTTCCCGTGTCTTCAGCCTTATCTCTAGCAATTCTCATATTCATTCATTGTATGACAACCATATCTTCTACTCCTCAAACACAACCTCTTTCTGCTTCAAGGTGTTTGCATGTGCTTTCCTCTCTGCCTGGAATAATCTTTTCCCAACTCTTTGCTGGCTAATTTCTACTCATTATTCTGGTCTAAGCTTAAGGGACATCTCCTCAGCATGGACTTCTCTAACCTTTCTAATCCAAATTAGGTGCTTTATAGCACCTTGAGCTTTCCCTTTTCAGTGTGTTTTATAATGTATATTGTTAATTTACTTACAGGATTTTCTCCCTTTAGTTTAACTTCTGTCTCACCAACTAGACTGAGCTTTATAATGTCAGGAACTGTGTTTGTCTTGTCCACTACTAAATATGTATCCAGCCCCAATAACAGTGTCTGCAACATAGAAAAGGCACTGAATAACAGTACTAATGAATGAACAATCTACTTAAATTTCATGTGCTTTGTGCCACTTTCCCTGCTCTCCCAAATCAGAATTAACCATTCTTTTTTTTATGCTTCCATGGCACATTGCTTTGACCTCTATTTTAATTAAATCCTTTTTAACAAATAAATGTCCTAGTGTTAAAAAACAGAGGGTGCTCAGTATCAATAAAGTATAACAAAAGCATTGGGAACATGACATGAATAACATTGTTGAGGAGGAACCACCTAACACAGTAAATATAGATTTTTCCATATGAGACTTTTCTCATAACGTTCCTTTTTTAATAGCTTGGCCAAAGAATTTTACCACAAATGGAACCATAACTTATACCTCATAAGTTGCATAATTAATTTCCTACATGATAATGTCTACAATAATTAGAAAATTATTTCCCTTCATGACATTAGGATGTAGATGAAGTCATATGTACATACTCCATGGCTCTGCCCAACTGTAAGTTCCAGTTGACTCCATCTCTATAGAGGAAATTGTTCAAAGTCAAGGTTGGAGAGATAGACAGGGTCCAGACCATGAAGTGGTTATGATGTATTGATTTCATAGACAACAAATAGACACAAAAGAATTTTAAGTAAGGTAGAGATTATACTTACATTTGAATCTTAGTAGGATCACCTTAAAGGCAACAGATCAAAGGCAAAGAAATCAGTGAGGCTTCTATTGTAATAGTAAAAGTAACTATGAAAACCTCAACTAAGGCAATGGCAATTAAGGATGGAGAGAATAGGATTGGTGAGATAATTCAGAGGCAAAATTGACTAGAGTTTGTAATTGATTAAGCATGGAAGTGAGCAAGAAGAGGAAGAAATAAAGGATCATTTGGAAGTTTCTAAACTAGAGATTAGTCATTGTGTCATTTAGTGAGAGGTAATACAAAAGGAAGTATGTTTGGAAATGAAGATAATTAAATCAGTTTGGTATTTGAGGTGCTCCTAGACTATCTAAGTGGAGAGGAGATGTTCAGCAGGTTAGATGAACACCTGTGTCTGGAGCCCTGAGAGAGAAGCCTGAGTTAGAGATAGGGATTTGAGACTTATCATAGAAGATGACAACATAAACTAAGGCTTTAGCAGTCAACATAGAGAAGAAAGAATAAGTTAAAACTGTAAGAATTTATAATCAATAAGATTTGGTGACACTTTGGCCAGTGTGGCTAAGTTGATTGAGCATCATCCCATGCACTGAAAGGTTGCCAGTTTGATTCCCGATCAGGGCACAAACCCAGGTTGCAGGTTCAGTCCCTGGGTGGGTTGCATACTAGAGACAACTGATAAATGTTTCTTTCTCACATTGGTATTTCACTCCTTCTCTCTATCTATCTCTGCCTTCCTCTCTCTCTAAAAAAATCAATACAACTTTTTAGATGACTTAGTGACTTATTAGATAAAGAACATGTGGAAATGCCCTGACTGGTTTGGCTCAGTGGATAGAGCGTCAGTCTGCGGGCTGAGGGGTCCTGGGTTCGGTTCCAGTCAAGGGCATGTACTTTGGTTGCGGGCACATCCCCAGTGGGGGGTGTGTAGGAGGCGGTTGATCGATGTTTCCCTCTCACCAATGTTTCTGACTATCCTCCCTTCCTCTCTGTAAAAAAATCAATAAAATATATTTAAAAAAAAAGAAAATGTGGAAAAGAAAGTAGAATCTAGGACAAACCTCAGGTTTCTGATTTTGAAGCTTGGATGGGTGATGTTCCACTGCTATGGGCTGAATTCCCACCCCACCCCCCAATCCCACGTCCAACAATTGCATACATTAAAGCCTTAATACCCAGTATCTTAGAATGTGACTATTTGAAGATAGGGCCTTTAAAGAGGTAAAGAAAAATAAAGTCCTATGGATGAACCCTAATCCAATGACTGTGTTTTTGTAAGAAAATGAATTAGGATATAGACATGAATAGAGGGAGAACGCCATGTGAAAATGAAAAAGGCTATATACAAGTCAAAATGGGAGACCTCAGAAGAAACCAAGTCTGCTGACACATTGATCTTGGACTTCTAGCTTCCAAAGCTGTGAAATATAAATTTATGTTGTTTAAGCCATCTAGTCGGTGGTACTTTGTTATGGCAGTTCTAGTAAATTAATATAGCCACCAGCCAAGATTAGGAATAGAAAGTAGAATGGGAGAAGGGGGTATTAAAAAAAGAAGAGTTTGATGCAAGACATGTTGCATTTATAATTTATGAGGCACATTTAGGTAGATATATTCAAATAATTTTGAAATTCAAGAGATAGAAAGAGGTTATAAATACAGATTTGAAAATCATTGATGCATAAGTATTTTAAACTGTAGAAGTGAATAAGATCATCTAAGAAGTGTATATAGAGTGTGATGGTCATCAAGGATAGAACCATAAGGAATATCAACATCAAGAAATAGATTAAGGAAGATAATCTCAGAAAGGAAAATAATCTAAGAGATAGGACAAAGAGAGAAAGAAAACATATATTTAAAGATTTTAATACTGTTTTTAGTTATAATTCATTGAGTACATATTGATCTCAGTCTTCAAAGAGCTTTAACATAATGGAGGAGGAAATACCTTATTCATTTTTGACTCTCCAATGCCAAGCACAGTGCCTGACATTTGCTAACCCTGCAATAAATATTTGTTAAATCAAATGGAATTGAAATCAGGACTTCATTTCTCTTCTCATTTTGTTTGCTTATTTCTAGAGTTTACAGCATGTACTGCCATTTGTATTTTAAGTTCATAGTGAAAAATCATTTCAATGTGGCTTGGTCTCCTTCCAAATCAACTCCCAGGACAATAGTTTTCATTATAACCTTCTGTCTTTGCCATTCTGGATTGAATTCTGTGCACAGAAGTTATATATATGTATGGGTATATCTATGTAACAAATCACAGCACAGGATCCCCCTGGGCTCCCTCAGGCTCTGGTATGACATATTTGAGCCATATAAATTCAGCTTCTCCTCTGGCATCTGTTAGCTGACGCACTTGCAACTCCACCTCAGCCGTGGTCTCAGTTCTCTCAAAGCTGGGAAAGAGTACTGTGTGCTGGGAGACCATGGCTAAGAATCCTCCAGAGAACTGTGAGGACTGTCACATTCTAAATGTAAGTTGATTCATATTTTTCCCTTTTGAGCAGAAGTACGGCTGTACAGATTTATCGTCTTGCAATGCGAACATTAGAAAGTGAAATCAAAGGTGACTTTGAATTATGGCTTGCTATTTTAAGGATTATTGTGTATTGTTTTCTTTTCTCTGTTCTTTGTGTAGGCAGAAGCTTTTAAATCCAAGAAGATATGTAAATCACTTAAGATTTGTGGATTGGTGTTTGGTATCCTGGCCTTAACTCTAATTGTTTTGTTTTTGGGGGGCAAGCACTTCTGGCCAGAGACACCCAAAAAAGTAAGTAAATGCACATTGTGTTCCAATGCTTGTTTTGAATTTTATTGAATTTAATTAGTCATTGATATGTATATTGGTCTGCAAATGAAAGTCATTAAGTCCCTTTTGTGTTTATTTTCTGGTGGTATAAAAAACAATCAAGATTTTGCTCTTTATTATTTGCCTAATTATCTTGGTAAAGGAAAAAAGTGTTTTGTTTTGTTTTGTTTTTATTTCAGTTAATAATGATAGACTGTAGAATTAACCCATTCTTTTGTAATTCCTGCCTTTAAGAAGTTAAGACTCTTCCTAGAAGCAAAATTTTTACTGTAAGAAGAAAATATCTTCCATCTTGCTTTCAATTATCTGGGCAGAAACTGATGGAAAAGTAATTATACCACCACATAAGAAGAAACCACCAAAAATGGCAGCAAAGGATTTTCAGGGATTATGTTTCTGACTTAACACATCTGCTGTGAGGACAGGCAGTAAACTCCTTTTCAGAAGGAGTGATTTTTATACCTGAGTTTACATTTATTTATGACCTAAAAATAAAATAAAGTTTTCAGCGCCTCACCCACCACAATTGTTGCAATCCCACTGAGATACTAAAGCCACAAGTTAGAAATAAGTGACACAAGTCATAAATCACAGGTATCTCAGAAAGTTTCAGATATTAGGGTCATTTGGTGAAGCTTGCCTAGCCTTTGTAGTTGATATTAGTGTACCTTAGTGTTAATGTTAATTCGGACCCCCAAGCAATGGGGAAGTCTAGATGTGAGTTTAAAAAAAAATCAAAGTCCCTTCATGCCAACAATTTTCATTTGAAAGAGAAGTAATAAATGTACAAGCTACAAGGTCTCAAAGTGTTTTTCTGGCTTTGCCATATTTTTATTTCTGCATGCGGGTTGCTATTGTTGCTGTTGTTATTAGTTTGCTGTCATGAGATGCTCATTTCTACTTGACAAGAGATGTAGGGAGAAAAAGGCATGAGTGCAGGAGGGAAGATTAGAGACAAGAAGAAAATGGGTTGGCACGGACCATTAGGAGCCAAAGGAGTGATAGGAGCAGAGAAGAGAGAATATGGATTGATGCAGAAGGAAAGTCCGTGGGGAAGAAAATAGAAAATGAATTGGACAAGTGTCCAAAAGAAAGCCTCCTTGGATTCTTCGCCTCTGCTGCCATACCCACTTTCGTTTAGTCCCAGAAGCTTATTTTTTTAAGTAGGAGGGAGAATAAAGAGGGGAACAGCCTACTTTGTTTGCCTTTTTATTTATGTTTTGTTCCAGAAAGGATTTCAGGTATCACTGAATTCCTATAGTTAGCTCTTTCTAGATAGATGATAGATGATGATGATAGATACGTGATAGATAGATAGATAGATAGATAGATAGATAGATAGATAGATAGATAATCACTGCTACCTGCTTCTGAACTACTTACTGTTCACATGTCTTTCTAGAGAAGTCACCTGTATTAAGGATGGCAAAGTGGGCAAAGCAATAGAGGTCAGGAATGAAATCACAAATGAATAAGAGTGCCAAAATGCATTCCGGTCCAATTCTGCTACCACTTAGCTAATTCACAAGGTGATACGTTATCCCGCTATTGAATTCCAGGTCCTCCTGACAATTACAGATGAGTTAGAGGACAATAAATACTTTTGATCTCCATGTCCATATGTACTTAATTGAGTATGATCACTCATACATACCCACCTAAACTTGGAGCTGGATGGGCTTTCTTGTTTTATTGTAGCTGTTGATACTGACAATACTATTCTAAGTTTGTGTTTTTCTAAACTTACACTGCCATATTCCCAAGCGCAACTATTAATGACTAGGTGGGGACCTTATCTTGCAAGTTGCTAAACTCACTAACAGTGCCCATGCCCCCTCTGCTTCTGTATTATACCACCTTTGCTTCTTACTTCAGTTCTGTTTTTTTTTTTTTTATGGATTATAAAAACCAATTCTGTGATTTCTCAAACCAAAAGTAAAACTTAGTCAGTGCATATACAAAAGAGGTGAGATATGCTACCAAATGAAGTTTATCAAGAATTAAATCTCTCATGAAGTAATCCATATTGAGATATAATTTTCAACAAAGGGATTCTCAGAAATGAACGAAGTTATTACAAAGTAATCTTATAAAAGACAATAGAGGTCTCCTTGGGCAATCCACTTTGAATGAAGGTTATTTGTTCTCAATTCCAATGGGGAGTTGAAATTTACTGTATTTAATATTTAAGTCCTGGCCTTCATAAGATTAGGCTGGATCCATCGCAACATAAGGAACCAGCTGGAGGTGCAGATGGTTCACTCAGTCTACAACTCCCTTCAGTTCCCAAAGAGCCCAAGGGGCCATCTATGATCTAATATATATATGGTCTAATTATTGGTTAATACTGCCAATAAGTCTGCCTCAAAGTTGACTTAGGAATCCTAAAAAGAGCAGAGCAGTCAGATTAGTCTTGGGGAAATATATGCAGAGGAAAAGGACCCGGGCATTTTGCACAAATTAAAGAGCCCCTCTCCCTTAAGAACATGACATATCAGGAAAACAACAGTTAGCAGATTGAAACCCAGGCTTTTCTGGACTTTCCTTTAAAAATCTGTGGAACCTTTGGGGGTCATTGGTGGAAGGAACTGTTGATGCTGTTGTGATTATGGATGGCAGTGACTTATTTGCTGTCTTGAGGCTTTCTCCAAGCTCTTAGTGTCTGCTACTTTAACCTCCACCACACCTTCTTTTTATTTTGTTTTTCAACAAGTATTGATAAACAGTGTTTATTTAGCATTCCACATCTGGTGTTGACATTTCCATGCCAGCAAGTCCTCCCCCTTCTTCCATTATGTCCCACCTTGATGTGTACAAAAAATCCAAATTCTTGATCCCAAATGGGGACTAAGCCATACTTGACTCCCTCTCCTCACACACTTCAGACACAAGCACAAGTGCGTGTGTGTGTGTGTGTGTGTGTCCACGCGCATCAGAGAGAGAAATGGGTAAAAATAAAGTGAAAAAAAGAAGAATAACTCTGGGTGTGCTGTTGCACTCTGCTATAGGCTAACAGGCCTCCTAAACCCAGCCACATATAGGAGCCACTTGAGCTGAATGAAAGCCAATCCATTGATCTCTTGTTTTTAGCTTTCTTAACCAAGCAGAAGGGACTTATTCAGTCTCAGAGATTTTGAGAGAGCATTACAATGAGGCTTCATTTCCAGGCAGTGACTGCACAGGGACTTTGAAGCAGTCATTCTTTCTTAAAGTGCCCTGTACTGCACACTTAACTTGAAATAATCAGGAGCCAACATTCTAGTTAATTAATCCAATCTGGAGAAAACAAGTCAGAAAAATCCAAGCCCTTACTGAAAGTTTTTAGATGTAGCACAGACCTTGTAGCCTATCCTCTCCAATGTTTTGTAGAATGAGGCAGAAGAATAATAAATTAAATAAATTAAAAGCTGTTATTCCTGTCATATCTAGGAACTTCCTGGTAACTTTAGGGCTGTTTGGAAACCATACATTCTAAGGACCACACAACAATTTAAAAAATTCCTGGAGAGGTCTCCTCAAATATACATACTACCAGGATGCGATAAGACGTGATTAGGGATAGGTGGGCATCCTTCTGCCCTCCCCACCACCTCAACTGCACACAACCATTAAAACAGTCTAACTCAGGATTGCAAGTCCAATAACATTCTAGGCTGAAAATCATTTGCTCAGAAAAAGCACTCTGGCTAAGTCTGGGTCCAGCTTTCTTATGCCTAAGTCTCTAATGCTAGCATTGGCCAGAGACCAACTTTATTCACTCCTCTTTGAGAAACACAGGAGATACAACTTTCCTACCTGAGTTTCCTGGGCTTTCCAACAAAGCAGTTTGGTGGATGAAATGTGGGTCTGGAGAAGCATTCACACCCTCAAGGAAAAAGTTGGAGTTGTAGCTGGAATCTCTTTAACAGAGCAATTGAGCTTCACCAGATGGTGCCATGTCAGCATTTTAAAAGAGAATACTGCTCTTCATTTTATTTTCCTCCTAAACTAACGTGGGAGAAAGCTCACTTTTGAATAGAAACTCACTCGGTCAGCTCTTGCTCTAGGCTACTCAGTGTCACTCTGATTATGTAGATCAGGACTTTGGCTACTATGGGTACATTTTTATTCAGTCCCTTCATTCTCTTAAGGCAGCATTTTCTAAGCAACTTATTTTAAAGCCTGGGTCACAAAGGGAGCACTCCCTTAGTGGCTGAGAGTGGAATTGGGCTCTACAGAGAAAGCAACACAAGAGTTCTAAAGATAGTGACAGTCCGCGGGTCAACCTGACAAGTATCAGCCCAATTCTGAGTAGAACTGATTTTTGTCAGCTATTCAACATTGAACCTCCAGAGCCTCCAGAAACATTTGATGACTTGTCCAAGGTCACACAGCTGTAAGTGGCAGAGTTGAGGCTAGAACTAGAATCTGGTCTGAGGATTCTTTCCACTGTTTTTCAGCTGCATTTAAGAATAATGGATAGTGGGGGAGGGAGGGAGCAGGGGAAAACTTCCCAGCCAGTCTGTAGATGAAAGAAATGGTATTTTTCTTGTTGAACAAGAGGAATGTCTGTGCTGCTTATGCCAATTTTTTTCAGGGCTGAGAACTGGTGATTGAAGATGCAGAAGTCCAACTTTGTATAAGAAACAATCTGTCTGCTCTGTGTTGGTAAAGAAATACCCAGAGACCCTTTAATTCCCACAGGCTAGGTTGGTAATGATATGGTACAATGCATTCCCTTCCTTTCCTTCCAGTTTAACACCTACTAGCCAGCTATTCTGAGCATGTATTTCACCTTTGGAGAGTGTATCTCATAAACAGACAGTAAAGGATGAAGGTGGAGAGAAGAGCAGCTAGATTAATCACAGGCTTCAAAACACAAACTTAAGCCAAATGCCCTCATTTCCCTTTCAGGACAAGCTAAACCTACTTGCCCCCCAAACAAATCTATCACACTGAGGTCTGAGGTAGCATTATTTTTTACAAAAAGCTTGCTTTTATGGTCTCAGATATTGTCACAAATTGAGGCAAGAAAACAGGGCAAACTGTGAAAGGGGGATGTTAGGGTTCATTTGTTGCCTGAGTAGAGGATTTAACTGGACCGAAGAACAATGAATTCCTGGGCAGGGAAGAGAAATGAGTTTGTGTTCTCTCCATGTTTTGTCAGTGTGGTCTCCTTACATCTCTCACTGCCTAGGCCTAACCATGTACCTATCTCATTTCATTTCTGAGTCATATTTCACTCCATTGACTTACCTGTCCCATTCTACTGTGCTGGGCCTTATAGTTAAAACCAACCTTATGCATGGGTAAGATAGGAACCCATTCAAGTGGTTATGGAAAAAATGGCTTTGCCCCCCCACCCAATATCTCCTATTCCTAGTTTCCTGGTACCATTGTGCTTAAAACTCACCATTAGTAATTCATTCCTTTGAGTTAAGTATTATACTAAATTATTTTGACAAATACCCATACCTAACATCTTAGTGTGAAATAATTTGTAAGATTGATCTTTTGTACATAAGGTAGCTGAAGCACCAATAGATTCTTAGATGTCTAGACAGAAGACAAAGTTTTAGAAGGAAATGGGAAAAGGGAAAAGGAGTAGGAGGTTACAAAGTGAACAGAATATAAGAAGAACAGAAAAGGGAAGCTAGAAACACCTTCCTAGATCAACTTTCCCAATCTGCCAATTTGACAGAAGTGTACTTCTTATCATACTCTGTTCTTCCTAGAATAAAGCTGAGCTGGGAGCACTCTGAGATGAGCTAGTGGGACCCCACTCAGACCTCTCTCAGGCCAGCCTCTTGTCTCTGTTTTAGTTTGTGCTTGGGAGAGGACAAAACCATTTATTCCTTTATCTCCAGAAAGACCCTTAGCCCCTGAGCCAGTGAACTTAGTAGAGAGAAAATTACTTCTAAGGCCAAAGGCATGAGCTCAGTCTTCATATGGGCCAGTGAAGCTTGCATAGCCATTACCAGGGCAATGTGCTCCACAGGGACCCAGGCGAGACAGTATGTCTGGATTTGCTCAAACTCATCCGCAACCAGTACAAAATGAGACACCGGCATCATCTTCCTAGACCAAAGATAGTCTGTTCCAAAAGGACACCTTTGATAGTGGAATTCCATCTGGGTGAATATATAGTTCCCCACCCCACCCAAGATTCACACATAAATTAAGTCATTCTGACCCCACTCTATTTAGCAACCTACCATTGCTAACAAAAAAAACCAATAAACTGGTTAATGAATATAATCAGAATGGACCCCTCCTCCACCACCAAAAACAAACTCTGTGAAGGAATGTTGAAAATAATCAAGATCTGCTGAGCTTGGCAGTTTCCAATAGTTTTCATCTAGCAAGGTGTCCAAGTGAAGTGCTTTGCCAACAATGCAGGAAAACTCATTCCACAAAAGTACACTGAATTCCTAAATGTCACCAGTATGGTTCCATAGTCTTCTACGATTGATTGAAAACACAGCCTGTATTTTCTTTTGCCCAGGTAGGCAGCCTTCCAACATCCCCTAGTCTCTAACCTCATTTTTCCATGCAATAATCCATCAGTGGTGCTACTGATGAAACAAACACCCCACCACACCCCCAATGACTAGTAGTGTCGACATTTGTCTCAACAATGGATAGTATTTCTAAAGAAATTCTCCCTTGCCTGGAGATCTGACAAGACTAGAACTGAAGTAGATGCCTCTCTTCTCATCTTAGGTCAGGCCAACTTGTTCAATTTGTTGCCATAGGTAGAAATTTCTCAAGTCGGCTGCAGAGCTGGAACGGAGTACATATTTATAACTAGAAACAAATAACAAGCCTAAAGGAATTTGTCATACATCAAGCTAGACTTCCTGAGTTAACTCTACAGTTGCTGGGAAATTCCAAATACTGTTTCCCTTTCTCTTTTAAAATACAGTCACTTAAAAAAAATCTTGCCAATGCTCAAAATCTCTCTTTAAGAAGATGAGAAATAGCCATTGGTGGGAAAAACTTATTCAACAAATACCTAAGTGTGGGCCATGTCCAAGGCACTGTAGGGTTACTAAGTGGTAAAGGATATCGCCTCTTGTTCTCCTATTCAGCAACTACACAGACATTTCATGCTTGAAGTAACATTGTTTCTACAAACCCTTCCAACTTGTTTTTCTATTTGAATTAGGGAAAATTTGACCAGGTTAAACTAACATTCAGTTACAGACACCAGCGGACATGAAAAAACAACCTAAACCAGTGCAAGCTCTAAACAGCTGCCACTGGGAATCATGTCATTAGAAAGCAACATTTCTTCTGGAGATGTCTTGCTTTTTCAGGCTTTCAGTTTACCAAACTTTTTTTTGTAAGGAAAAATTAGCATAAAGAAACTTGATAGCTGAAGGCCTCCTACCAACAAGAATAAGATAGACTTCCACATGGCACCAAGTCTGGCCTGGTTTGTGACAGAGAGCAAATTCCTTTAGGCTTGTTATTTGCTTTTGGCTGTAAAAATGTCCTCAGTTGTAAGTGATGGGCTTACTACTAAACTGGGACACTCTGTAGGACTTGTCTTCTTGGTCCTTAGAAAGAGAATTGCCTCTTGCAGAGGGTGGGAGAGAGTCCAGGGTTTTATTTCAACTACTCAAGAATGATCTAATAAGCAGCCTTTCCACAGCGCTCTCCTTGGGAGACTCCATATTACTTAGTGCAAGGCACTTGAATTCTATATGTAAGAGAATCTGGAGAGCCTGAAACCAATTAAATCAGATTTGGCAAACAGAATTTAGGAATAAACTGAGGGGGGTCAGTTATCCTATAAAAGAAAAGATTAGGGGGAGGCAATAAATGTTTCCTGGAGTTTAAAGGGCAAAAGGAAGCAATTGGGGCCAGGGTAACATTATTACCTAAAATTGGCCAATGGTTTTCAGATTCTAAAAAGGTTGTGGAATCAATATTAAAGCCCTGGAGAGATAAGGAGATAAAGAGCAATACCTAAACATTCTAAATGGGTTCAAATTTTGTCTCAGCCCTAATGAATTTCATGGGGAGTGAGGGGTGACCACTAAGCACTTAGGCAAGTACGCGTAGTAGCTTAAAGGAACACCATAGGTTTTACTTGATCCTTCTGTTCAACACAAGGGAGAAGTACTTTACAAGCTGTTTTTGCAAAATGTCATTTTCCATTTGTTGGAATTCTTATTAATTAGTTTAGCAAATTGGCTCAAATACAAAATATTGGCTCCAAAGAGATCTCATATCAGCCCCAGTGCCCAAAAGCACCTCACTTTAATCTCCAGTCTCAGAAAATTCCCAGCAGCAAACTGCTGAGATGGCACCTCACTACAAAGACTCTGGAAAGCAAAGGCACCCCAGATGTTACCCAATTAAAATGTCATATGAAGGAACACACTGAGTATCTTAGAGCTTGTTTTCCTCTGTTCTCCCAGACATATGACATGGAGCACACTTTCTACAGCAATGGAGAGAAGAAGAAGATTTACATGGAAATTGATCCTGTGACCAGAACTGAAATATTCCGAAGTGGAAATGGCACTGATGAAACATTGGAAGTACATGACTTTAAAAATGTAAGTTGGATATTTCCCCCCAAAGTCTTCCCTCTTAAAATATTAGAACATTCTAGTTGAGTTAAAAATAGCCTGTGGCCTTCATTTAATTTATAAGACAAAGCTTTCCCTTGGAATTCAAATGTTTCCAGCCTAGGGCCCTGACAGACAATGGAACTCATTAATTATGGCTATTTCAGGAGGTATTTTTTTCTATTTAATAGGGATACACTGGCATCTACTTTGTAGGTCTTCAGAAATGCTTCATCAAAACTCAGATCAAAGTGATTCCTGAATTTTCTGAACCAGAGGAGGAAATAGATGAGGTATGTAAGAATAACAGTGGCAGCAAAAGCTATCATTTATTGGGTGCTAACTATGTGCCAGACATTGTATTAAATGCTTTACTCTGATTTGATTCTCACTTGGACCCTATAGGTAGGTACTATTATTGTCCCCATTTTCAGATAAAGAAACTAGGACTCAGAGCCAAAAGTGACTTGCCCAAGGTCACAAAGATAGTGAGGAACAGATTGGGATCTTGACTCTGGCCTTTCAAAAAATCAAGTTCATGCTTTTAGGTACAACACTGTGCTTTTATACTGGTGTAGCCATTAACATTATGTACCTTTGCTCCCAAACCAAAGATTTCTAGTAAAAGAGGTGAGCAGTAGCACAAAATAAACCCTGTCATCTAGTCTTAAAAAGAAAAGTTCCAAGACCACTGAGGATCCTTGCTACTTTTATCACGCTGTAACATTCACCTATCTTAATGATTTCAGTTCATTCACTATACCATTTTATGCTGGGCTGCTAATGGAATAAATAACATTTAATTTTACTAGGAAAGGCAAAAATCAAAGAAGGTGAGAACTACAGTGTAATACAATTTCTCTGAAAATATACCCCTAGGCCAGGATACTGGTGCAATTATTGAATGGCTCCTGAAAGCCTAGTGGGACATGAAGGATTATTGCCTGAAATATAGCCATTAATAGAGCCCCCAAGGCTCTTAATTTTTCCTTCATATTCTGTCTGTAATTACAGTATGTTGCTATCAGTGGAGGAAGAAGTGGAATGTTAGCTAAGGCCGCAGTGTGATAGCGAAACCCCGGCCCACCTGTAGCCAGGAAGAAATGAATGTTTGATTTGGTTGGTTTTGTTTTAGAGTTTAACTACTAAATGTAGTGATATTATGGCAATGGTACAGTGACTTCTCTATATACTGAAAATACCTCTTTCTCTTTCTTCTCTCTCTTGTTCTTTTTCACTTTTCTCCTACTCACTCTCTCCATCTTAATTCTCATTTACCAATTCATTATTTCCTTTTCTTATTTTCAAGGGAAAGAGTGAGATGGGATAAGGAGCACTTTTTTCTTTCCCTTACCCAAGTATCAGAGCTGTCATTAGCTCCCATGAACATGCTACTGGTCTCCTTATGACCAGAGAAGTTATAGACCTTTGGTATTAAAATATCTAAGAAAAATATTTCCTAAGGTCTATGGTAGTAAAAACTTCAGAGATTTTTAAAAATAAGCATAAGTTAGATGCATCTGAGGAACAGAAAAACTTCCAGGATATTAGAATTAAGGCAAGGGTAAGATGAAAGGAGAATGAATAGGTTAAAAAGCTACTATACCCAATATTATATGCTGCTTTTTACAGAAAATAATGTAAGCTGTTGAGTAGAGCCAGCCAGAAATTAGAGTCCAAACTGACACAATAAGATTTATTTTTCTGAAAAAATAAATAGTAAAGGCAATGATCCATAATGTCTCATCTTGACCCCAATTTATTCTCCAGTTAATTTTGCTGAGTCTTTTGAATAGCGCAAGTATTTTTCTCATAATAATGAGATTACTTTATCTTCAAGAAAAACTTATTTTTTATATTTAGCCTAAAGATTTCTTTATGAGACAAATTTGTGGTCCTGAATGACAAAAAACCTCTTATTCTGTATTTTCCTACCTCTGTATCCATGATTTGTGTATGTTAAACATGCAGAGCAGGTATAAAAATAGCCCTGATTTTGCTAACAAAGCTAGTCAGAATGCAGACCTCATTTTATACAGTCCCTTTCAATGCCTCCCAAGGTCTTTATAAAAAGACTCAAGGGCAAAGGAACTAAGACTTGATGATAGTTTTAAATGACTAGAGAAGAATTGTACAAAGCTATATTTCACAGAATAAATTTAAACACTGAAATCATAAAGCTAGAAGGAAACAAAAGAGAAAAGGAAAAGCCTAATGGGGGAGGAGGGTGAATATTGAAGCCCAAAAGACAAGGAGTAAGAACTAGATATTGTCAACATCAATAAATGTCCAAACCTGTAAGAATTCTTGTAAATTTACTTGAATCAAACTGACAACAATTTCGGGAAGCAAAATCTCAACGGATTGAAAAAATGCTCCAGAAAATGGTAGTTTTGCACCTTATTTTATATATTGCAATCAAAGGAGGCATGAGAGGGTTACATGAAATCCATTGGTGATAGAATAGAGAGGCAGGAGCAAGCGATGTGGGGAACCCTGTAGTACTGGATAAAAAGTGAAAGGAATACACACATTCTGCTTTTACATTGGTGGGTATAGGATAGTTAACAAATGACAACAGCAATGAAGGGTTTAGGGGGGTTGTTTTGTTTTGTTTTGTTTTGCTTTTTTGTCTCTCCTTTGTTTGGAGATTGTGCCCTGAGGGGACTGGACAAAGGAAATTACCCTGACATCCCAAAGGTATATTATCATGTTATCTTAGATGCAAAAAGGAAATAGGCTCAGTGAAGGTACGGATTGACCTTTGTCAAGGAAGATACCAGTCTAGGACATGAGTATTGGTATCACTTTCAGTTAGGAAGTTTTAATTTCAGACCATCCTATGTGGTTACTTTAGGTCTCTGAGTTTGTAAGACCCACCATACAGACCTCCCCTAGCTTGCCAGATTTAGTATGTGGCCCCTTTTTGACCATAGTATACAAGACAACTACTTCCAATACTAGAAACTGAAGAGAAGGTGACATTCTTGACAATACAAGTAAGTCTACCTAAAGGAAAAACATTCTGTGAGACAAACCCTAAGTATCTAGAATGAAAGGAGTTAAATAGTGTGGTAAGGTCAGTCAAGCAAAGAGGTGGAGTTGACTTTAAAACAAAAGGGACATCTTTTGCACTCCACCTAGCTACTATTAAAAAGCAAATTTTGTAAAACCAAACTATAAGGTTTGGTTGCTATTTCACTGATCTCACCAGTTTAGATTATAGCAGTTTTTTCACTTTCAGATAAAATTCTGTTTGCAAGCCTAGTTGCAAACCTAAAACAAAGCAGATACTCACAGCTACCATTTAAAAGAGAGAAAACAAATGTAAATTACTTAGAATTCCAGAAGCCTAAATTAAAGCACACTTGGCCCAGTGGGGGTGTAGATGTTGATGGAGAACCTTCCTGGCTTTAAGGGAAATGGTAGCAGAGAAGGCTATTGTGTCAGTGAGCAACCTTACTGCTGGGAGAGATTGGTTGTTAACTCTCCCAAGGACACCACCTACTATATGCAAAGCACAGAGCTAGTTCACTGGGAGCCCTGGGATGTAAACTGTTATTCAGACTCAAAATACAGGTGTGTGGATTATTTTTTTTTCATTATCCCATAATGTCTCACTCATTTTATTAATTTCTCTGCCTATCCCCACTCTGAACTACTTTTTTCTCTCAGAATGAAGAAATTACCACAACTTTCTTTGAACAGTCAGTCATTTGGGTCCCAGCAGAAAAGCCAATTGAAAACCGAGACTTTCTTAAAAATTCCAAAATTCTGGAGATTTGTGATAATGTGACCATGTATTGGATCAATCCCACTCTAATAGCAGGTATGGCTTTCTTCTCCTCCTCTTTCCAAAGTCAGTAACAGGTTAATGTTCCCAGCATTCAAAGACTAGATCTCTTTAAAAAATTATCTGCTTATATCTTCTTAGATGAAACTGTATATGTTGACTGCCAGTGAAGAGGGAATTTTTCACAGCCAAGTTATAAATCAGATAAATTAATGCTGACAGGCTTTTAAATATCCCAGCAAAGGTAACACCACCTTAATGTGACCAATGATAGCAAAAAGCTAATCTGTCTTTCTTAGCACATCTATATTCATTATCACTCAGGATATTAGCACTCAGGATACTAGATTATTGCTCAAATCACTGTGTGTTCAACCCAAGACCAGAGGAGAGAAGAGCCAAAACAATGCTTTGTTGTCTCAAGAAGGATTCTCTGTGTCAAATGGTGGCCTTCTTCCAAGATGATAAGACAGTCACAGCAATACAGATTTCTTAGTGGCTGTTTCAGGAATCACTATAAAAAAAATTGAAGGCTAAATAGAGGTCCAGAGAAGAAGAGTTCAGCTCTGAACTTCCAGTCAGCCCATAGAGAAGACAAAGGTCTCTGGATATCTTTTTCTGCCAAGCTAATGTATAATTTGGCTTCCCTCATTGTGTACGGCATAGACTACTATATTACTCAAGAGGGGCCACTCTAACCAATGCAGGCATCTATTGGTACTCTTGTGCCTTGAAAAAGCGGAGAGGGCGACTAAATGCAATGTGGTACCCTGAACTGGATGCTAGAACTTCTGCTTCAGCATTTTTTTTTCTAAAGGACATTGGTGGAAATAACGAACTCGGAATGAAGTTTGTAGTTTAGCTAATATTATCGTACCAATGCTTATTTCTTAGTTTTGATCACTGTATTATGGTTATGTAAGATGGTAACATTAGGGAAATGGGTGAAAGGTATACAGGAACTCTGTACTATCTTTGCAACTCTTCTGTGAATCTAATATTATTTCTGAATATAAAGTTTTAAGATCGTTAAAACAGGAAAGAGAAGGGAAGAGTGAGGGTGACAGAGGACAGAGAGTACCAAATCAAATTAGTAAACATATCTGAGTACCTACTATGGATAAAATCATTTTGTAAGACACAGAGATCCCCTGTCCGCAGTCTCTAATTTAGTATACTAACGAGGCAAAGCAGTACGTGTTTGATGCCAAATGAGCAAAGAAGAGGTCTGTTTACATGGGAATAGCCAAATCTGTTTTGAAAAAAAATCTCTTTAAAATATCAGCTGAAAGAGTTTGGAAAAATGGTTCCTGCGTGTCTGAATGATGACAGTGAGAAGACAGGGGAAATCTCTTCCCCCAAATGCTAATCTCCCAATCACTTCTTTCAGAAACTTTTGCAAAGCAGTTGTATCCCGACTTTGTATTTGTTACTTTAGTTTCAGAGTTACAAGACTTTGAGGAGGATGGTGAAGATCTTCACTTTCCTACCACCGAAAAAAAGGGCATTGAACAAAATGAGCAATGGGTGGTTCCTCAAGTGAAGGTGGAGAAGACCCGTCATGCCAGACAAACAAGTGAAGAAGAACTTCCAATAAATGATTATGTGAGTTATGTTTGTTTTCTTGTTAGTGGAAAAACAAAACCCTCGAATGTCATATGCTAAATTAGTATCCCTCAGATCAAAGCCACTGAAAGGAAAATAATCATTGTTTTTTAAAAAAATTAAGAAACTTGGAATCCCTTAGGAGGCTCATTTAAAATCAGTCGTGATTCCTACTGAGATATCTCCATAAGGCTAATAACTAAATTTCTCACCAGTCCTCAACTCATATAGTCTTATAGGCCTCTTCCTAGTGAACCTTCTCCTCCAACACTGGCTTCTTCTTCTTTCAGACTGAAAATGGAATAGAATTTGACCCCATGCTGGATGAGAGAGGTTATTGTTGTATTTACTGCCGTCGAGGCAACCGCTACTGCCGCCGCGTCTGTGAACCTCTACTAGGTTACTACCCATATCCCTACTGCTACCAAGGAGGGCGCGTTATCTGTCGTGTCATCATGCCTTGCAACTGGTGGGTGGCTCGCATGCTGGGGAGGGTCTAATAGCAAGTTGGAGCTCATTTCTTAAACTTCAGACAGCCAACATATAATAAATGCATGCTATTCAATGAATTTCTGCCTATGAGGCATTTGGCTCCTGGTAGCCAGTACTCCAGAATTACTTGTTGGTAATTCCTCTCTCATGTTCTAATAAACTTCTACATCATTGTCAATGGCCTGATTGCTACTGAACACACTGGGTAAGTGTTTGCTAAGAATATTTTCTGCAGCTGAGATGGAGCAGATCTGTTTAACATGGATGACAACAATGGAAACTTGCATTTCATCAGGTTTGGGGAGTAGGAAAGGACAAAGCATAAGAATTTTTAAATATCATATTTTATTGTGTGGTAATGAAAAAGTGGAAATGAGAGGCTGATGATAAAATGTCCCTATAACTAATGCATAAAAACATGTCCTTTTGTACATAGCCCCAATGTTTAATTATGTGAAAGACATACTGTGGACTCAAGCATTTATTAAGCCACTGGACAGGCAACACTAAAATATTCCAAATTCTCAGACTCAGCAAAGGAGAATGCTAACCTAGCAAAAACGGGGTCCTAGGCTCTCCTGTGAACAGAAATGCAACTCTGTACAAATTCAACACTTCATAGCCTTTAAGTCTGACCTGTCTTTAGATTCGCATCTAGTTACTATTGTAATTGTCTGGAAAAGGTGGACCCATAAATATTCAGAGAAACAGGCATCATAGGAAATTACTGAGGTGAGGAGTCAAATGGGATTTTTCCCCTCCGAAACCAAAAGGAACTAGTAGTATGCCACTTTCTTAAAAGGAAGGGTAAGGCCTAATTCCTGATTCCCTGATACTTTGCTTGGGAAAGGAAAAAGGAGTAAAGGGGAGAGAAAAAGAAGTGGTTAGACGGTAATGCTAACCTCAATGTTCCAGTCAATCTGTTCAACCAATCTGTCACTCCCGATTTCATTTGAATGTAGCCCCTTTGTTGCTCAACTTCAAAGTTATTGTGTCATGAAAGGTATCTGTCTGGCACTTTCCATCAGAAAAGCATTTTCAAAGAGTATGTGGGCCAGGAATCATTTTCCCCCATTTACTGGTACTTGAAGAAGCAAATAGAACATGGTTTGGCCAAGGATGAGTTAAAATTAGCTAGCCATTAATTGATAATTAGCATGCATGCTATAGTTGAATTGCCAATTTTCACCAAACGAGAACACAATAAAGCACAACCAATGATGCAACATTACTGAAAAGATTTTCTTTTTATTAATGATTTTGAACACATCTGAGAATTTTGGAGTACTTCAACGATCATAACAGGCATTCATTTATAGTCGGGATAGGAAAATGTAAAACATGTGAAATTAATTTGAGGTTGTATGGAATTTATGATGTTCCCTATCATTGTTTTTTAATAAATTATTCATTTTTAACATTGATTTTTAAGATCAACCAATAATTTTAAATCACTGTTATGCTCAATTTTATGCAGTCTACATTATATTATATATACATTATGCTCTATAGGGGATACATGAAGTGATGGTTTACTCTGTATTTCCAAAGAAAAACAAGACACCCAAATTTTATAAGCCCAAGTAAAGAAACTTATAAACAACTAATTACAGTTGTATATGACATGCTATATACATATCCACACACACATACACACACACACACAAATGTGACATGGAAATTCTATAACACACACAAAAGTTATAGAATTTCCATGTCACATTTTAGGGCTAAGAATTCCTAGTAACATTATTTTAATTCAGGAAGTATTTCTTGTTCCAATAGATTCTTCAACCGCCACATAATTTCATATTGGGAAAGTATGATCCCCTTAATGGGAAAGACCAAGAGTTCAAAAGAAAATACAAGGACATGCTTAAAGAAACATTCAAATCATTTCAAACTTCATATAAGCTGAGGCAAAGTTGGAAAAAGTGTGATATTGTTCTGCTGTCCTAGATTTTGTACTCTCTTTCAAATCCTGTGCAGACTCCTTACATCACATGTTGCACTTCTCTTAGGTCAACCCCACTGAAGCTAGAGTTGCCTCTCTTATTTCTACCACCCTTCTCTAAACCAAGCCTTACCCATTACAAGGAGGGACACCAAAGTAAATTTGACCTCCCAAACCAGAGACCTCACAGTAATTCTAACTATCTCAGTCCTCCTCCACTTGTCTCATGCCAAATGCTTCCAGCTTGTTCTCCTAAACTACCCTTCAATTATGCTTATGGTCCAGGCCACAGTTATGCTTATTTCTTAGGACAGCTGTTACACTCCTCCCTGTTGAAGTTCTCAGGCTACAGACTGAAGGTAGAATAAATATTTTTATATAAAGTTTACTTTTCACTTACAGACTTTATAAATGCCATTTCCTTTCCTGAAAGTCTGTAATAGCTACTTACTACATTAAGGTTTATGCCTAACTTGCATTCAAATAGTTCTTCCTCAAACCATCTTTAACCACTATCTCATATCCCTTTTCTTCTCCTATTACCCTACCCACCCCCTTTGCTTATCTGGGGAACATTAGTTTCCCGCATTATTTGTGCAGTCATTCCATCTCCTTTACAGAGTTTTCTCTCACTAATTTGAAGAGATTAAAAATCCCATTTTTTACCTAAATATGAATTCTCTCTACTTCATTTTATACCCGTATGCATTAATATATTACTCGCTGCATGTACCATTTACATATGAGTTTACTTGCAAATTCTAAAAGAGAGCCTACCCCTGACTGGTTTGGCTCAGTGGATAAAGCGTTGGCCTGTGGACTGAAGGGTCCCAGGTTCGATCCAGGTCAAGGGCATGTACCTTGGTTGTGGGCACATTCCCAGTGGGATGTGTGCAGGAGGCAGCTGATCGATGTTTCTCTCTCATCAATGTTTCTAATTCTCTATCCTTGTCTCTTCCTCTCTGTAAAAAATCAATAAAATACATTTAAAAAAATAAAATAAAAGAGAGCCTACATACTCTCCCATTTTGCTCTGTCCAGAGCCTAGTACAGTATCTAAAGCATAGAAGTGCTTTTAAT
>PVJC01003256.1:27227-72222 GCA_004026665.1 Murina feae
AATATATATATATATATATATATATATATATATATATATATATATATATATTTTAAGTTAGCTTTGAGTTTCATTGAAATTTGTGATGAATGTTCTTATCTTACTCAAATCTAATTTGGTATACCTTATCTTTTGACATAGTCTATTTCTACAAGTATATAGAATTCCTCTAATCCCAGAATGATCAAAAGCAGAGATGATTGCCCACAGCTCGATTATCTATTTCCATTATACAAAGGCAGATTTTTTGTGTTTCCTCTCAATTTTCAATGACTCCATGTATAGAAAAAGATGAAAAAAGGAAAAAAACCACAGCTGCTGTGAAATCACAAGAAATATATTACCTTTCAGATTCTTTGGGGATCTAAACTTCAATCAAGAAAAGCCAGGTAAGGCAATGCTATCCATTGTTCCCACTCAGCATAAGGGCACTATGCATTAGTGTGCTCAGTGCCTTTCCTGAACACCTAAAATGGCTCTTTGGCAGGACTAGGAGCAAAGGAAATCTATTTGGAGTCTTTATATATAAGGCTTACTGTCTGGCTGAGTCAAAAACTGTCACTTTGGCTCCTAAAGTCTAACGCTGAAAGCTTACTGAGATAAATATGGACCTTCTCATTCAGGCTGTCAGGAAATGCGTGGATCTATTTTATTTATACACTTAAAATGATTTCATTTGGCCTTTTTTTTAAAGAAGAAGAAGAACAAGAAGTTTTATTCTAGGGCATAATTTTTCTGACAACATTCTGTTCCTGAACAAGAAAGCTAAATGTTTTCACATTAAAAACCAGGTATGAATGTACACACAAAAAATATTGTCATGGTTCATTGCAAAGTCCTGCTCCTCAGTCTCCTCCAGTATCTTTAATTAATTCTCAAGAAAGCTACTTACCCAAGTACTACATTGGTAATTTATTTAGATCAATAGTCAACTTTGGCATTTGTAAGCATATTGAGTGAATTAATCATTTATATACTTACTAGAGGCCCAGTGCACAAATTCATGCACAAGTCCCTTAACCTGGCCTGTAAAATCAGGCTGAAACCAGTTGTCCAATATCCCCTGAGGAGTCTTGTATTGTGAGAGGGCACAGGCCAGATGGAGAGACTTCACGGTGCACTATTGGGGCCAGGAAGGGACTGTGGGAGGCCTCTAGGGCATGTCCAGCCCATTTTGCTCAGTCCCAATTGGCTGAAACCCAGCAACAAGGTAACCTACCATTTGGAGTGTCTGCTCTCTGGTGGTCAGTACACATCATAGCAAATGGTTGGGTGGCCTTAGCATATCATTAGCATATTATGCTTTGATTGGTTGAATGGCCTACCAGTCAACCAGACACTTATCATATTAGGCTTTTATTATATAGGATTGCTTTGATATTGGGTTCTTTTATTGAACACTCAAGCCTATTGTCTTTCCTACAAGGCCTCAGAAAGAGAGAGGCAGTTGAAGCAAGAGAAATAGATCAAGCCACAATAAATCCCTCAACCAAAACAAAGTCCAGCAACTCCATAGTGTTGAGATGATCTTTAACACTGATATGAATATATTGTTTATATTTATCCTTCCCTGCTGATGCCATCATTTGCCATTCTGAATTTTCCACTGACAGCAGTATTTCTGCTAGTCTTACAGAGATTTTAGCTACTAAAACACATTCAGGCTTACATCATTATCAATCATCAGTGAACCAAGAACAAGTCACTTGCCAAAGGTTGGGGATTTAGCTGTGGTTGATTTGCTGAAGCAGAGAGTAAAAAAGTAGTATTGTGACTAGCTACAAATAGAACACAGGGATTTAAGCTTGTTTACTTTGCATGGGTATGCCACTCACAAATTCACTGTGTCCACAGAAATTCATTTATTGTGGTGAAGGCTGCTTCTTCACAGCAGTATTGCTCTAGCTATGTGTAGCTATCTGGTATACCAAGGTGATATCTACTCTAATAAAAGAGTAATATTCAAATTAACCATCACTCCAATACACCTAAACCACGCCCACCAGCCAAGCCATGCCCACCAGCCAGTCAGAGCGGCTATATGCAAATTAACCCAGCTAAGATGGAGGCCAGCAGCCACGGAGGTAGAGCAAACAGGAGGCTTCCATTGCAACTGCCTGCCTAGGCCTGCTGGGCCTCTGCTCATGGCAACAATGTTTCAATTATAGAAGCCATGGAGCTGAAGCAAACAGGAGGCTTCCTTGCCTGCCTAGGCCTCCACTCAAAGCAGCAAAGTTTCAATTATAGAAGATAAATAAACCCCAGAAACCTGATTCCAGCCAGCCTCGCTGGGACATGGGTCAATGGGAGCTGTTGGCAGCCTGAAAACAGCCCTCAGCCCCTCACCCAGACTGGCCAGGCACCCAAGTAGGGACCTGAACTCTGAAGGGACTGTGGGAAGCCTGAAAATGGCCCTCAGCCCCTCACCAAGGCTGGCCAGGTACTCCAGTAGGGACCCGAACCCTGAAGGGACTGTGGGCAGCCTGAAAATGCCCCTCAGCCCCTCACCCAGGCTGGCCAGGCATGCCAGCAGGTGGACATCCCCGAAGGGGTCCCAGACTGCGAGAGGGCACAGGCTGGGCTGAGGGACCTCCCCACTGAGTGCACAAATTTTTGTGCACCGGGCCCCTAGTAAATCAATAATAGCTTTTGATATTTTGGTTATGCTACATCATATCATGTTCAAATCAGAATGGTTTGTAGTAGACCTTTTACCTTCCCTGTTCCTCCAAATTACTTATCTCTTTGAGGGTGTCTTTCTACCAGGGTATGCCAATCTAGGGTAATTGTTACACTAATGATCAACAAGCTGTGGAGAACAGACCATTTGGCCCTACTATATACTGTGGCAGATAGAAAGCAGGTTACCCTCATTATTGTCTAGTCATTTATAATATACTAGAGGCTCAATCCATGAAATTCATGCAAGAGTAAGCTTCCTTCCCCCAGCTTCCAGCACCAACTTCCCTCCAGCACCCAGGACCCGGGCTTCCCTCTCAGACAGAGGCCCTGTTCACCTGCCACAGCCCACCAGTTTGTGGCCTGGGCCTCCCTCTGCGGGGCGATCATGGGGTGATGGCTAGGCCCCTTACCAATTGTGTTGCACCCACCTTGGATGGCCTGGCACCAATGGGTATCATAGTATGGTCCCAGATGGTCACTTGGATGGTCATTCGGATGGTCGTCCCGCTGTTCAGCCATTCAGTCGATTTGCATATTATACTTTTATTATATAGGATGGCATTATAAGATCTATACCCTCTAAACAAGAAAGTATGACAGATTTTTTTCAGAAAAATTCAAGAGAACAAGAATTCTTCATATACTCTCAGAGATGGAAAACTTCTCTTTGAAAAGCCAACAGTGATGGCTTTCTCAGATTAGTCTACCAGTTTTGCTGAAAGATACCACATAGTCCTGATTTCCCAAATATATGTGTTTTCTGTCTCTTTAGGATTAAGTTCAGCTGCATATAACAGAAATTCCCCAAATAACATGACTAACGCAAGATAGAAGTAGGTAGTGCAAATAGTCCAGTCAACTGACCCACACATCTATCTTTCTGCTTCACCATCCTCAGTATGTGATTTCCATCCTCACGGTCATCTCATGATCTGAGCTAACTCAAGTTCTAGTCATAATGTTCAAATTCCAGATTGTCATAAAAAAAAAAAAAAAGCTGGGCAGGACAAAAGGCCACTCTCTATCTTTTAGGGAGACTTTTGCTTACATTTTATGAGCCTAAACTCATAAACTTAGTTACATGGCCAAATATAGCTTCAAAGGAGACTCATAATAGTCTTTGCTCTAAGTACCTTATCACACCAAATAAAATCAAGATTCTGTTACTGAGGAAGAAAGTGAGATGTCATGCTGGGGGAGGCAGTTGCCCATATTGGTCACACCTAGTAATTTGTTACAGGATATAGAATTTCTATTATTAAAGATATCCCTTTTGCATTAAGTTTCTGTCTCTCACAATCCCTGTTAAATGCAAATATATTACTTGGAAAGTGATAAAACAAATTAAGAGCCCTTCTCATATGATCACAAACCAGTCTCTAAGATTACCTTTTTCTCTGAAGAATGTGACCATAAGTAAAGGGAACAATAACACTAATGAGGAAACAAAGAATATGTTAAGGAATAGCATGCGCAGGACTCCGTGAAGTCAAGGCACTATAGGTTGAAAGGCTGAAGATAGGGAGAGAACCAAAACCAATTCTGCTTACTTCACAATTTTGCTGAGGACTAACCCCACACATCTAGATTGATACAGTGGTGTTCAGTTGCTATAGCGTACAGGTTATACCCAAAGACGGTATATCACAAAGCAAACAATCCATTTACTATTATCTTTTACAAGGATTTTGTTTGTTTTTAATTTTTACCAGTGTAGGTGGTGGGAGGGGTGTTATACTAGGAGATTTATAACTAGTTAGGAAAAGAAGAAAAGAAAAAAAACTTTCAAATAACTGTAGTGAGTTCTTATTTTGAAATAAAAAAGAGAGCGCCATTTTGAAGAAAAGCATGGGACAGATTTGTCCTTTCAAAAATCCTCATCAGTTTATATAAAATGAATATTATTCATCAAGAGGGTTAATTTGATAGAATTTAATTGACTAGAGAAAGATCATATTCTACATTATGGGGAATCAAAGTGTGTCTAGTAGAGCAGTATAAATTTTACAACACATCATACTGAGAAAAGTTGTGAAAATCTAAGGCCAGAAAAAAACAAGTTCTATTTTACTGTCACCCAGGGAATTTCCCTTTTCTTTCAAGCAGCCAATAATACACACTTATTTTTCTAAGTCTTCATTTTTTGCACCACCAATAGATCCCATCCATCATGCCAATGAGTATGGCTTTGTAGATATAAAAGTATGTAACCAATTTATAGAGTAATCCCAGGAGCCTTTGCATTCAGAGATATTACAATGACTATTTAGGCCACCAGAGGGGGGAAAAATAAAAAAATATATTAGTTTGAAATATATTCATAGTCTTCAGGGTAACCAACATAAATTGATTCCCTATAGCACATTCATTGTGAGTATTCAATAAGAATTAACCACCATTCCCCAGTGTTTTGACTCAGTATTACATTTAGGCATTTTAAGAATGAAGCCCATTTCAAATACTGAGAGAATTCTTCATAAAAATTCTACTTTTCTTGATATTTAATCCAATATTTTTTCTAAAGCTTGTTTTTCTAGTGTCTACATTGTATTAATGAACTAATCCTTCCCTTTGAGTTTATGAAAAGTTATACAGAAAGGTTGCCATTGGAGAGTACTGCTATCATGGTCTAAAGGTATTTTGATTTTGAGTGGTTGGAAGATGGGGAGGAAAAGCTGATCTGTGTTTTAGCTTTTCTGCAAAGCCAGAAAAACCTCCACCTTGCCATTTCTTTTAAATATATTTTACTGATTTTTTAGAGAGGAAGGGAGAGGGAGAGGGATAGAGAGTTAGAAACACTGATAAGAGAGAAACATTGATCTGCTGCCTCCTGCACACTCCGCACTGGGGATGTGCCCACAACCAAGGTAACATGCCCTTGACCAGAATCGAACCTGGGACCTTTCAGTCCACAGGCCAAAGTTCTATCCACTGAGCCAAACCAGTCAGGGCTCCATTTCTTTTACATGATAATTAAATGGCCTGTAAGAGCTGAGCAGAACACCTCAAAACAAAGAAAATTAGAATTTATCTTTCATCAAACTTTCCAGTATTTCTCTCCAGGTGCCTAATTTCACATGTCAAAGTACATTGTTTTCAAAAATAGAATAATCCATTCAATGCTTCTCTGCCTCTGTATCTATTTTGGGAGGGGATGAGGGCATGTGCCGGGGGATAGGGGAGGCTGGGGAGAAGATCAATTGAGGGGGGAAAAAAAGAGACATATATACTACTATTTGTAATACTTTAAACAGTAATAAAACAAATATATATAAAATAAATAAATAAAAATACAATAATTCAACATCACATCATTTTTCTTATCTTTTTCTCTACATTTTACATCCTATTCTGAAGTGTTCAGCTGGAAAGCATGTTAATGAAACAAGGGCTCCGTTTCATTTTGTAGAGTGGCATGCTTATGAGACCATACTGTTTTTAGATGTAAAAGTTTTAGATTTAAAAGTTTTATTTTGTGTCATCTTTGAAAAATGAACAATCCCACCTTGAGAATAACATTCCTACCCCACACAGAAGTGCCCCTGTCTCTCTATATCCAGTCCCCAGGAAAAGATTTCCATACTAAAATAGAGGAAAGACCATCTCAGACTTCTTTGTTATACAGAGTCTAACATCAATAGACTGACTGTGCTCCCTACTGGTAAAATCAAGAGCTACAGCCAACATCAAACATTTATTTGACAAAAGCCTTATAGAGCTAGAAATTTAAAATGTGTTTACTGTGTATGCCCAGGATACCTTGCCAATTGAGTTCAAATATTGCAAGAAAAGATTATTCATTAACCCTGAGAGCAGAAGCTAGTGAAGACAGAGCAGCTCTTGAGTCAAGCAGAATTCATATACTAGGACAATTTGACATTATTGTCAGTGTTACTAGCTGCTTACTGTGTTCTGACCAAACCATATCTAAATATAACCAGGTCCAGTGTTTCTCAAACTTTAGTCTACATCAGAAGCTCCTGGGATACTTGTTTTAAATGCAGTCTTAGATCCAAGGCCCAGAAAATCTGGTACTGCAGGTTTGAGATGAAGCTCTGAAATCTGCATTTTATCAATTCTTTCGTCCCCTGGTGATTTTCATGCACATAGCTCAAGGAATACATTTTAAATAATATTGACAGATTTTAAAACAAAATATCCTCATAGTATGGTCAAAATAATGACTGACTTGCATGTCAGCAACACTGTCATCAGAACTATGATCTCCTTAGTAGGACTGCAGGAAGGTCTCTGGTTTCCTGGCTTTTATACATGTCAGCTCTCTGCTTCTACCGGCCTTACTGGCTACTGGTAGGTGCCTGGACAAAAGAGAACATTTTTTAAATATATAAATTTTTATTAATTTGAGAGAGAGAAGAAGGGAGAAGGAGAGAGAAAAAAATCAATGTGAGAGAGAAACATTTATTGGTTGCCTCCTGTATACATCGCAACCAGAGATCAAACCCACAACCTGGGCATGTGACCTGACCAGGAGTCTAACCGGTGACCTTTTGGTACATGGGAGGACACTCAACCAACTGAGCCAGGGCATGAGAGCATCTTTAATTAATAATACTAACAATACTAGCTAACATTAACTGAGTGCTTTTTATTTGCCCAGTACTAAGTGCTTTTCTTTTCTTAACTAATTTAATCTTATTAATCCTATGGATGGCATAGGAACTATTAATATTCTTATCTTACAAATAAAGAAACTGAGACATTGCCCAAGGTCACATACCCTGTACATGACAGAGCCAGGCTATGAAGGCAGGCAGTCTGGCTCCAAAACCCATGCACTTAAACACTATGTTATACTAAGAGTCTACATTTAAAAGGGAAAGTGCAAGCTTTTTTTTTCTCTTTGTGATTATATGATTTTCACTTTACTCACTTAGGTTCAAAAGTACAAAATTGCTGTGAGGAAAAAAAAAAGATTTAAAGTATGGACCTTTATCAGAGGCTTACTTGATCAAGCTCAATTTCTCTGAATAGTATGTGATCACGGTAATACCCACTATAATGCTTTTATAACGCTTTCCATGTTCCTTGTTAATTCATTGCCTCACTTAAGAGATTTGAAAACTGAGACATTAAGCAAGTTTCCCAAGGTCACCACGGAGTTGATGGTGGCAGCTTAGTAAGACCTGTTCATCTTTTCCTCCCTCTAATTCCTGCGTGCTTTTCACTCAGTCCCTCTACAGACTGGCCTGATTTAAGTAGCACAATATCCAGAGCCTGGGAATGGCCATGCATGGAGGATATAAAAGAACAAACTGTGTATTAAGCAAATTTGTCATGGCTTTTGGAAACCACGATAGTTCCCCAAAGACAACTAACAATTGAAGACATCAGCCTAAACAAGGGAGATGTTTTCTTTATAGTAGTCATAATAAATCGCTCTCTCTCTGAACTTTACCTGGCATTCAGGTATATTAGGTTTTCAATTGCAGACCTCAGATTCTATCCTCATTGTTTTTTAAATGTTCATCCCTGGATATGTTTTCATTAGTTTTTTAGAGAGAGGAAAGGAGAGAGAACAAGAGAGAAACATCCACATGAGAGGGAAATCTCCAACGGTTGCCTCCCATGTGTGCCCCAACCCGGGATGAACCCACAACCTAGTTATGTGCCCTGATCCAGAATCTAACCCACCATCTTTTTTGGTGCATGGGATGATGTTCCAACCAACTTAGCCATACAGCCAGGGCTCCTCATCTTTTTTAACCTCACTTTAAACATTACTATTTTCTTCTCTTGATGTAAGAAATAACCACCTCTGTAGAAACATTTTATGAGTTTATTTGAGCCAAACTAATGACAATTGCCAGGAGAGAACCCAGAAATCAATCCAAACCACTATGCTCAACTAATATTTGACAAAGGAGACAAGAACATACAATGAAGTCGAGACAGTCTCTTCAATAAATGGTGCTGGGAAAATTGGACAGATATATGCAAAAATATGAAACTAGACCACCAAGTTACACCATACACAAAAAATACACTCAAAATGGATAAAGGACTTAAACATAAGATGGGAAACCATAAAAAATCTTAGAGGAATCCACAGGCAGCAAACCAAAACATATGCCAAAGCACTATCTTCACCAATACAGCTCCTAGGGTAATGGAAACTAAAGAGAAAATAAACAAATGAGACTACATTAAAATAAAAAGCTTCTGCACAGCAAAAGAAACCATCAACAAAACAACAAGAAAGCCCACTGCATGGGAGAATATATTTGCCAATGTTATCACCGATAAGGGTTTAATCTCCAATGTTTACAGGGAATTCATACAACTTAACAAAAGGAAGATAAACAACCCAATCAAAAATTGGGCAAAGGATCTAAAAAGATACTTTTCTAAAGGAGACAGAAGAAAGGCCAAAAGACATGAAAAAATGACCAGTCACTAATCATCTGAGAGATGCAAATCAAAACAACAATGAGGTATCATCTCACACCTGTCAGAATGGTTATCATCAACAAATGACAAATGCTGGTGAGGATGTGGAGAAAAAGGAACCCTTCTGCACTGCTGGTGGGAATGAAGACTGGTGCAGCCACTGTGAAGAACAGTATAGAGTTTCCTCAAAAAACTAAAAATGAAACTCCCATTTGACCCAGTGATCCCACTTCTAGGCATATATCCCAAGAAATCAGAAACACCTGTCATAAAAGATATATGCATCCCCATGTTCATAGCAGCACAATTCACCATAGCTAAGATTTGGAAACAGCCTAAGTGCCCATCAGCATATGAGTGGATTAAAAAACTTTGGCACATCTACACAATGGAATACTATGCTGCAGTAAAAAGGAAGGGACTCCTACCATTTGCAACAGCATGGATGGAGCTGGAGAGCATTATGCTAAGTGAAATAAGTCAGTCAGAGAAAGATAAATATTGCATGATCTCACTCATTTGTGGAATATAATGAACAACATAAACTGATGAACAAAAATAGATCTAGAGACAGTGAAGCATCAGTCAGATGCTCAAATCTCAGAGGGAAGGCAGGGAAGGGTAGGCTAAGGGGGAGAGATCAATCAAAGGACTTGTATGCTGTATGCATGTATATATGCATAACCAATGGACACAGATACTGGGGGTGGTGGGTGAGGGCATGAGCTGGGAGATGGGGAGGAGAGCAATGGGGGATAAAGTCACATATGTAATACCTTAATTAATAAAGAAAAAAATCTCAAGAAATTGTGAAAATGCTCCAGAGAATGAGAGTTTTGCACCCTGTTTTATACATTAGAATCAAAGGAGATGTAAGGATGGTCATATGAAATACATTGGTGGTAAATTACGTGGTGGGAGAAAGCAAAGCAGGAAAATCTCTGGGATTGGACCAAAAGGTAAAATGGAGAGACACATATTTCTTTTACATTGGCAGGTACAGGATAGTTAATAATTAACATTTACACCACATTTGGGGAATAAGATGACAATGAGGGGTTCTGTAGTCTTGGGCCCTAGTGTGGTACATGTGCCCTGAGGTGTCTGGAAAAGGAAGTTACTCTGACACTTTGAAGATATGTTCTATTAAGTGCAAAAAGACAATAGACAGGCCCACTTGAGATAAAGATTGACCTTTGTTAAGGAAGCCACAAGCCTAGGATATGACTACCCACCATTACCCACTATTAGTTAGGAATTTTAATCTTCAGATCATCCTATGTAGTTACTTTTGATCTCCCATGCAGGCCTCCCCTGAGCTTGCCAGGTTTAGTATGTGGCCTCTTTTTTATCCACACTTCTCTATACCAGTCTCATAAAAGACTTTTTTATAATTCTTTATTGTTGAAAGTATTGCACATGACCCCTTTTCCCCTATTGACCTCTCCCAGCCTGCCTTCCGCCCCCACCTCCCAGCCCAGGCTTTTACCCCCTATTGTCTGTGTCCATTGGTCATGCTTATATGCATACCAGTTCTTCGGTTAATTTCTAACCTCCTCTTCTCACCCTCCCCTGCCTTCCCTCTGAAGTTTGACAGTTTCTTGGATGCTTCTCTGTCTCTGGATCTATTTTTGTTCATCAGTTTATGTTGCTCATTATAACCCACAAATGAGTGAGATCTTGTGATACTTATTTTACTCTGACTGGCATATTTCACTTAGCATAATGGTCTCCAGGTCCATCCATGCTGTTGTAAATAGTATGAGTTCTTTCTTTTGTACAGCTGCGTAGTACTCCGTTGTGTAGATGTACCACAGTTTTCTAATCCATTCATCTACTGATGGGCACTTAGGCTGTTTCCAAATTTTAGCTATGGTAAATTGTGCTGCTATGAACACAGGGGTGCATATATCCTTCTGATTGGTGTTTCTGATTTCTTGGGATATATTCCTAGGAGTGGGATCACTGGGTCAAATGGGAGTCCCATTTTTTAATTTCTTTTTGAGGAAACGCCATACTGTTCTCCACAGTGGCTGCACCAGTCTGCTTTCCCACCAGCAGTCCACAAGGTTCCTTTTTCTCCACATCCTCTCCTGCACTTGTCTGTTGATTTGTTGATGATAGCCATTGTGACAGGTGTGAGATGATACCTCATTGTCATTTTGATTTGCATCTCTCAGGTGATTGGTGACTTTGAGCATGTTTTTATATGCCTCTTGGCTTTCTGTATGTGCACTTTTGAGAAGTGTCTATTTAAGTCCTTTGTTCATTTTTTGATTGGGTAGTTTATTTCCCTTTTGTTAAGTTGTATGAGTTCCCTATAAATTTTGGAAATTAAACCCTTATCAGATATAACATTGTCAAATATGTTCTCCAATGTGGTGGGTTCTTTGGTTATTTTGTTGATGACTTTTAAAGCAGCCTGAACGTAATAATAGTCTTCTCATGCCCTTTACAATCAATTTGTGAGCTCAAAGCATATGCAATTCTTTCTAGTTGCAATTGTGATAGAAATAGGTCCCTAGTAGTTAGCCAAAATATTTGTGAGTGACTATAAATTCTAGTCAGTGCTTACCAGGACCACAGAGAAGTTTATGAGAAGGAGCTGCACTCACTATCCTGAGACATCATGCCAAATTCCAGAGCTTAAGACTCCATTTTTTCCAACAATCCCCATGACTCTTTTTTTTAAAAATATATTTTATTGATTTTTTACAGAGAGGAAGGGAGAGGGACAGAGAGTTAGAAACACTGTTCAGCTGCCTCCTGCACACCCCCTACTGGGGATGTGCCCACAACCAAGGTACATGCCCTTGACCAGAATTGAACCCAGGATCCTTCAATCCGCAGGCCAACATTCTATCCATTGAGCCGAACTGGTCAGGGCCCCATGACTCTTAATAGTGTCAAGTCATCCAAATCAATGAAACAATGGCAATGGCAGGTTTTGAATGATGGCTTTACCCCAAACTGCTTGAAAACCACCAGAAAAACCACTTTAGTAATAATGCATGCTTTGTGATGCTCCTACATCTACAACTGCTTTTCTCCCTTTGCTTAACTCCAATAGACCTTTGAAATTGTGTGTGTGAAGTAGCATAGTTGGCCTTATACTAAGCTGCTTTATCATATTTATGGTATTATAACCAAGTTAAAAGATAAATAAGTAAATTAATGGTTTGAGGCACCATTTTCTGAACTACTTAACTGCCAAAAACTAAGAAGATTCTCAGTATTGTCAGGTATATGTGAAGAAATGCATTTAGATGTAGTAGTAGAAAGCATGTAATTAGTGTAGTGCAGCTATTTCGAGGGCGATTTGACAATATCAAACAAAATTAGAAATGCACATACTTTTTTTACTATTTCACAGTTGGGAATTTAACCTAAAAGATATATACTTGAATATATATATATATATATATATATATATATATATATATAAATTATTCAAAAAGGTATGTATTGCATTGATTGTGCTGAAGAAAAAAGCTAAGTGGTCCAGCCATAGGACCTGATTAAATAAATTATATCAGATCCCTACTCTGAAACAGTACAGAAGATCTGATGACTTGATATAAAAATATCTCCAAGAGTTATTATTAAATTAGAGAAAAAAAGTAAGCTGAGAAGCAGCTTGCATAATAATATAATAGTTAACCAGGTAGGACTTCTGGAATGGCAGAGTGAGAACTTCTGTAAACCTGCTCTTTCAACAAAAATACTGGCAAAATTACAAAAATAAACTTTTTCCAGCTATCTGGAAGTTAACCAAAGGTCTGAAGCCATCGGGAGAACATTTAATCAAGAAAAACTGTTTAACCTTTCTAAGAACACTTTATGGCATTTTTAATTTGGTTTACTTCCAGGTCCCTCTCAGGTTGTACAGTAGCGTTGGAAAAAGTAGACACACAACCAAGGTAGTTGTAAAGAAAACAATAACAATAGCAACAGCGTCATAGCCACCAGAAGGAGCAAACTCATAAAGTAACAGAAAACCATGGTCCATATACAGGGTTTGGAGGAGATTGGGTTTGCTCCAAAAAACCACATCCTGTGAAAAAGATGAAAGGATTAACAAGTACAATTTGGCAGTTAAAAATGTTGTGGGGATGTAAAGTATTCCATAGACAATATAGACAATAATCTAATCTAATAAAAGAGCAATATGCAAATTGACCATCACTCCAAGATACCTAAGCCATGCCCACCATCCATGCCACGCCTCCCAGCCAATCAGAGTGGCTGTATGCAAATTAACCCAGCCAACATGGAGGCCGGCAGCCACAGAGCTAGAGTAAACAGGAGGCTTCTGTTGCAACTGCCTGCCTAGGCCAGCTGGGCCTCTGCTCAAGGTAAAAATGTTTCAATTATAGAAGATAAATAAACCCCAGAAACCTGATTCCAGCCAGCCTTGTTGGGACCTTGGGTCAATGGGAGCTGTGGGAAGCCTGAAAATGGCCTTCAGCCTCTCACCCAGGCTGGCCAGGCACACCAGCAGGTGGACATCCCCTGAGGGGTCCCAGACTGCAAGAGGGCACAGGCCAGGCTGAGGGACCTCCCACCCCCAGTGCACTGGGCCCCTAGTATTATAATAAGTATGTATGGTGTCAGATTGGTACTAGACTTATCAGGGTGATCACTTTGCAAGTTATATAAATGTCTAATCACTATATTGTACACCTGAAATTAATATAATATTTCATGTCAACTGTAATTGAAAATAATATTAATCATCTTCACAATATTGTCACTATTTAGCCTGTCCTATAGCTATCTGGAAAGTCCTGTTTTTCATATTTGACATGACTCAGTGGTTGCTCCACATGAAAAGTCCTATCTTCAGAGCATTCCTTGTAAGCAATCAGTGGCAATTGTTGAACATCAAAATTGCCTGAGGTGCCTCTACCAGTTGGGCAATCAAGAACCTAGCCAAAAACTTAAAAGAAAGATCTAGGGAATTAGATATACATAGTGATTTTTAAAGAGCTCTGATATATCTAAGGATCTAGGCTGCTGCAAGTATGTGCGCGGCTGTGTACATACCCAAGAAAGACCTGAGAGGACACCAGTCACTAATCTGTAAAGCTCTATACAAGCCAGAAGTGAAGGCTAAGGCTGAGTTGTAAGCTGTCTGCCTGAGTGTTGAAGGCATGCCCTAAACAGCACAAAGTCCCAACCCTATGGCTGCCCTCCTAGGCAAGGGATAGAATTATTGATTCAAGACATTTAAAGAAATATATGAAAATCATTGTATATAATCTCTAAACTGAGTAGATTTATTTGGTCATACACTATAGGCAATACAACAGAATTAGGCCAGAAAAGTCACTAAATAATAGAACAGGGGGAAAATCCTAACTAATGAAATATCAACAACAAAAAACTCTGGGGAGGGAGAGGATGTAATCCAAAATTGCCACATTATATTATCTAAAATGTCCAGTTGTCCACAAAATACTCATAGAGAAATAGAAAAAGATGGCTCATATACATTGGCGGGGGCGGGCGGGGGGCACGGAGCAGTCAATAGAAACTGCCCCTCAGGAAGATCAGACATTGGATTTACAAGACAAATAAGGAGCTTTGATAAATATGTTTAAAGAACTAAAGAAAACCATATCTAAAAATTTAAAGAAAAAAATATGACAATTATGCCTCACCAAATATAGAATATCAATGAAAAGAGAGATGTTTTTAAAAGATCCAAGTAGAAATTCTTTAGTTGGAAAGTACAATTGAAGTAAAAAATTCAGTAGAAAGATTCAACAGCAGATTTGAACTAAGAGGAGAAAGAACCAGAGAAACCAAAAAATAGTCAATTAAGATAAATCAGTAGCAGAAAGTAAAAAGAATGGAGACAGAGCCTCACAAACCTGTGGGGAACTATTAAACATACCACTATACACATAATGAGAGTTCCTGAAGGAGAGGAGGAGTGAAGAAGACGACAGAAAGAATATTTGAAGAAATAGTAGCCTAAAATTCCCCAAATTTTATGAAAAACTTTACACATCTAAAAAGCTCAACAAACTTCAAGTAATATAAACCCAAGTTTATATATTATTATGCAAGTTTATATATATACAGACACATATCATAGTCCAATTACTGAAAGACAAAGGCAAAAATATTTTTTTTGGTTAATCCTCACTGAAGGATATTTTTTCCATTGAATTTTAAAGAGAGTGGAAGGGAGGAAGGGAGGGGAAAGAGAGAGAGAGAGAGAGAGAGAGAGAGAGAGAGAGAGAGAGAGAGAGAGAGAGACTGATTTGAGAGAGACACGTCAATTGGTTGCTTCCTGTAGTGCCATGACTAGGATTGGGGATGGAACCTGCAACCCAGGTACATACCTTGACTAGGAATTGGACCCACTAGCCTTTGGTGCACAGGCTGATGCTCTGACCACTGCGCAACACCAGGCAGAAAAATGAAAAGATATTTTTGAAAGCAGTAAGGGGGAAGCAATTCATCATGTACAAGGGATCCTCAATAATATTAACAGTGGACTGTTAGAAACCATGAAAGCCAGAAGCAGAAGTATTCCATATTTAAAGTATTGAAAAAAAATATTGTCAACCAAAACTCTATATTTGATAAAATTATACTTCAAAAATGAAGGAAAAATCAAGACTTTCAATGAAAAAAAAATGAAAATATTTTTACTAACAGACCTGACATAAGAAATGCTAAAAGGTCCCAACCTGGTGTGGCTCAATTGGTTGAGTATTGTCCCATGCTCCAGGAGGTTGCTGGTTCTATTCCCCGTCAGGACACATGCCCAGGTTGCAGGGCCCATCCCCAATAGGGGTATGCAGGAGGCAGCCAATTGATGTTCCTCTCTTATGGATGCTTCTCTCTTTCTCTCAATCTCCCTTCCTGTCTCTAAAATCAATAATAACATATTTTTTAAAAGAAATACTAAACCAGAAATACTAAAGAATTAAAGAAAAAGTATAATAATTATGCCTCACCAAATAGAGAATATCAATGAAAAGTGAGAGTTCCTCAGTTTGAAATGGAAGGACTAGACAGCAACTCAAATCTACACAAAGAAATAAAGAGCACCAATAAAGCTTGATATGTCGGTAAATGTAAAAGATAGTATAAATGTGGTTTCTTGTTAACTTTTGTCCACTCCCTCCTTAAAATGCAATTGCATAAAGAAATAATTATAAAACTGTGTAATTAGACTAAAAATTTATAAAGAAGTAATTTCTATGACTACAGCTAAAAATATGGAGAGAAGATGGATTTATATTAGAGCAAGGATTCTGTATAGTATTGAAATTAAGTTAGTATTAATCTGAACTAAATTGTTTTAAGATGATAATTGTAATCCTCAGGGCTACTACTAAAAAATTAACTTGAAATATATATATAGTAAAAGAAATAGCAAAGTAATATAAATGGAACCCTAGAAAATACTATTTATCACAAAAGAAGGAAGCAATGGCAGAACAGAGATATGAAAAGGTATGCCATACAGAAAACAAATAGAAAAATGACATAAATTAGTCCTTATCAGAAATTAAATGTAAATGGAATAAACTTTCCAATTAAAAGACAGAAGTTGACAGAATGGATAAAAATAAGCATGATTCATCTATACACTGTCTATAAGAGACAGACCTTATATTCAAAGACCCAAGTAGGCTAAACATAACTGATGCAAAAAGATACACAAACTTAAGCTAAATAAGACTTTAATAGCTATAGTAATAGCAGACAAAATAGCCTTTAAGATAAAAATTGTTATTGAAATCAAATTACATTTTATAATAACAAAAGGGTCAATTCAACAAGATAACAATCTTTAACATATATGTGCCTAATAAAAGATCCTCAAAATACAAGAAACTACAGCTGATATAATTGAAGGAAAAGCAAGTTAATATAACAACAAAAGTTGGATACTTAAAATATCCCACATTCAATAATAGGTAGAAAAGCCAGGCAAAAGATCAACAATAATTAGAAGATATGAATGTACTAACAACCAAATCAGCCTAATAGAAATCTATACAACACCATATCTCACAGAAGTAGGATTTTCTTTTCAAATGTACATGGAACATTTTTTAAGATTTATGCTAGGCCACAAAACATTACATAAACTACCCTAGCAAGTTTGGCTCAGTGGATAGAGTGCAGGCCTGCAGACTGAAAGGTCCCAGGTTCAATTCTGGTCAAGGTTACATGCCTGGGTTACAGGCTCGATCCCCAGTGGGGGACGTTGCCAGGGTTCTTGTTCCATCATCTAGAAGGGTTCAGCAATCTGGAGAAAGGCTATGTGTAACTTAATTAAGAGTCCAGAGACAAAATATAAGTTTGAAATGCATTTGGAGGTCAGAGGAGCCTAGCTTAAGAAACTAAGATCTAAGTTCTAAGGTCTCTTCATCTCAGGACCCCATGCTTTTTATTAACACAAACTGTCTTGGGGGAAGGCAGAGATATACACTTCAAAGGGTCAGGTTTCGTATACACAGTCCATTGTCAGATTGGAGAGAATTACCTTATGGCTGTTCAGGTGTTTGGTCAATAGGAGGCAATAACATGTACATTAAGATGCCCTGAGCTGTTTGGCAGCAAGCAATCATCCCTTTTCAGGTTTGGGGAATGCCATCATCAGCCATTCCCAAATGGCTGATGATGGCATTCCCAGCCATTCCCAAATGATTCAGCCCTGCTATCATGCTGGAATTGGCTTCTGAAAGGACGTGCAGGAGGCAGCCGATCAATGATTCTCTGTCATCATTGATGTTTCTATCTCTCTCTCCCTTCCCTTCTTAAATAAATAAAAATATTTTTAAAAAACATTACATAAACTTTCCACAAAGAAAAACCCAAGTTGATATGGCTTCAGTGGTTAATTCTAAATGTTTGAAGAAGAATTAATACCAATACATCAAAATCTCACAGGAAGCCATAGCTGGTTTGGCTCATTGGCAGAGTGTCAGCCTGTGGACTAAAGGATCCTGGGTTCTATTCCAGTCAAGGGCATATGCCCAGGTTGCAGGCTCAACCCCAGTGGGGGGAATGTGGGAGGCAGCTGATCAATGATTCCCTGTCATTGTTGATGTTTATGTCTCTTTCTCCCTCTCCTTTTCTCTTTGAAATCAGTAAAAATATATTTTTTAAAAATTCATAGGAGGAAATACCTCATAACTAAGTCTATGAAGCCAGTGTTACCTAAATCAGACAAAGACATCATAAGAATACTACAGACCAATATATTTTATGAATATAAGCACAAAAAGTCTCAACAAACTACCAGGGAAACAAATCTAGCAGTAATTGGGAAGGTTTATACACCATAACCAAGTGGGCTTTACCTTATAATGTAAGATTGATTCAACATATAAAAATCAATGAATGTAAGATATTTCAGTTTTTAAAAAGTTTAAAAAACACATGATCACCTCTATAGACTCAAAAAAAAGCATTGACAATATGCAACACCATCATATATAATAAAAGCCTGGGTGGCATGGTGTGATGCCCTTTTGTGATGCCGTCACAAAATGGCCGGCAGGGGAGGGCAATTGGGGACAAGATCAAAACAGCAAGGGAGGGCAGTTGGGTGCGACCAGGCTGGCAAGGGAGTGCAGTTGGAGGTGACCAGACCAGCAGGGGAGGGCAGTTGGGGGTGACCAGGCTGGCAGGGGAGGCCAGGTGGGGTTACCAGGCCTGCTGGGCAGGACAGTTGGGGATAATTGGGCCAGCAGGGAAGGGCCATTGGGAGTGATTGGGCTGGCAGGAGAGCAGTTAGGCATCAATCAGGCTGGCAGGCAGAAGCAGTTAGGAGCAATCAGGCAGGCAGGCAAGCAGTTAAGAGCCAGCAGTCCTGGATTATGAGAGGGATTGGGCTTTAACTGGCATTTGGACATCCCCCAAGGGGTCCCAGATTGGACAGGGTCCAGGCTGAGCTGACAGACATTCCCCCTCCCATGCATAAATTTCATGCACCAGGCCTCTAGTTGAATAATAAAAACATTTAACAAACTAGGAATAGAAGGGAATTCCTTGACCTGATCAAGGGCATTTATAAAAACCCATAGCTAACATAATACTTAATTGTAAAAGACTGAAAACTTTCCCCTAAGATCAGGAACAAGACATGAACATCTATTCTCATCACTTTTGTTCAACATTGTACTGGATGTTCTAGCCAGGTAAATTAGGCAAATAAAATAAATAAAAGATATCCAGACTGGAAAGCTAAAACTGCAACTATATCTATTTGCAAATGACATAATCACATATAGAAAATTTTAAGGATTTCACACAAAAATTAGAAGTACAGCAAAGACACAGAATATACAAGGTTAATATAGAATATTAATTGCATCTCTGTACACAGACAATAAACCTTCCAAAAATCAAATTAAGAATGCAATTTCATTTACAAAATACTTAGAAATAACTTTAATAAAGGAAGCATAAGACCTGTACACTAATAATTAGAAAACCATACAGAGGGAAATTAAAGAAGATATAAATAAAAATCAGACTACCATACAACCCAGTAATTCCCCTCCTAGGTATCTATCTATTCAAGAGAAATGAAAACATACTAGTATGCCCACACAAAGAGTTGCATGGAGATATTTACAGCACCATTATTCATAGTAGTAAAAAAATTGGAAATGTCCACCAACTAGCAAACTGATAGACACAAATGGCATATCCATACAATGGAATATTATTTAGCAATAAACAGTAATAGACTACAGACCCATGCTACGTCATGGATGAACCTCAAAAACATTTTGTGAAGTGTAAAGTACAAGACACAAGAGACCACACATTTATATAAAATGTCTAGAAAAGGCAAAGCTATGGAAACAGAAAGTAGATTAATGGTTGCCTAGAGTTAGGGGTAGGAACAGGATTGACTATATTTAAAGTGTTCTACAATAGATTAAATCATTGATTTGTACACTTGAAGTGGATTAATTTTATGATACAGAAAATGTATTTTAATAAATACATTTTTAACATTGTAGCTAACATTTATATAGCTTTAGTATATACCATACACTGTCTTGAGTGCTTAGCATGTAGAAATTTGTTTAGTACTCATAACAACCCTATGAAATATATAATATTATTTATCCATCTTTCATAAATTAGAAAACTTAGGCACAGAGAGTTTGGGTAACTTGATGAGGAGCACACATACAGTATAGAGATTGGATCCAAACCCAGTTAATCTGTCTCTATAATCTGTAAATTTAACCATGTATAAAAAAAGAATATACAGATATACCTGTATGTGGCAAAATGTAGAAGAAATCACAAGGACCTTTGTCAGTAATTCCCTCTAGAAAGTGGGAATAAGGGGGGGGCAGGAGAAGGAAACAAACCACTTTGAACTCCAATTTTGTTTAAACATCTCATAATTCATGTATTAATTTTATATATAAGCAACATTTATTTTAAATTTAAAAATTCATTATCTTTGTCAGATTTTTACATTTTTAATTTTCCCTAAACTTTTTGATATTTTCTAAATTCGTCAAGGTATGTCTTTAAGTCAAGTTCTCAAATAATTACCATGCCATGTTTTCTGTTGCATTTTGTTCTGCCAACTTCAGAACCCCAGGATGAGGCTGAGGCCAAGAGTGTGGACAGGGCTAAGGAAGACTTGATGAAAGAAGGGCCTATACTGCTTGTTCCTCTGCTTAAGCCAGGCTGTGATTGGACTGGACTCAAGGCTGCACTGAGCTGCTTTGGTGTGCAGCTCTGAGTTCCCTAGGTGCCCGGTGGGGGGAGGATTATGGGGGCCCTGCTGCCTTGCAAATTTTGGCTATCCTGCTGGGGTAGATTACATGTGTGAAGGTGAATATGTGCAAACAAACCCATTTAACTACAGCACAAGGTTGGATTTGTACCTACAAGGTTAAAGTGATTCTCTCCAGCATATGTGTATGTCTGCAGCAGAGGTTTATATTGGGGAGTGTCTTTTTCCACTTAATATTTAAAAGTATTCACAAGGGAATGCATTCTGAAAGCAGCTAAGTGATGTGGAGTGTCTTTATTAACATAGGAAATATTAGTTTATAAACTTTAGGAAGCATTTGACTTTATGACAAATGTTTAAAAGAAAATGGTGCAGAGGGTAATATTTAGACTATAATTAACTCTTTGTAATTCTTTCTTGGGTTCAAAAATGTTGTGGGGAAAGGAATAACAATATTTGTTTTACATGTTATGTTAACACCCTACAAGAGCATATTGTGAGAAAGTGGTATGTTCTTTTTCATGAAGGTTTTCTTTTTAAGGATTTCATATGCAATGGAGAGTGATTAAAAGCTTTTTGGAGGAGAATCTTTCGCTTCTTCTGTTCTCTGGATATGGAATAGTGTCACATAATTTCTTTTTGCTATTAAGATACAGCAAAATCCAATAAATGAAGCACGGACTTTAGAGTCAGACAAATTTAAATTCAAACCCCAGATTTGCCACTTACTAGCTTGTAGGAAGTGGCTTTGGAGTCAAGCCTTAGGCTGACCTGTGGAAGGGTGACAAGCAAGTCCCAGCCTGGAGGGCAGAGCTCTCCTAGCATAATTAAGCCTGACCTTGTAGCCCTCCTTAATTCCTTCCTAAGTACCTAATGGGCTTTGGGAGGTGCCTCAAGTGTTGCCAAAACTAGAACATTTGTATACATGTTAATCTACCCTTGTTTTAATCAGACTGTAAAATAAAGCATTGGCTTGCAGGCTGGGTCTTTTGTGTCCTCATCCAGGCATAGAAGATCCACCGAGCCCCAGCTGTATTCTCTTATCTGTATTTTCTTCAATCCTTCACCACCCCTCCTCAGGTTAACCCTTGGCTGTGCTGGTGTGGCACACTAACTATGAAATCTCAGGCAAATTATTTGATCTGATCTTCAGCTTTTTTGGAGGGGAAGGGTGTTCTGAGAAATGAGAACAGTGCTACCTCCCAGCACAGGGTAGTTCATTGAAACACCTTACACTATGTCTGACAATTGGTAAGTGCTCCATAAATATTAGTTCTTACTTCCCCTCTGGGGCCAAAAAAGCTGAGTAGGAGAACAAAAAGACTGTGCAAAAGGTCTACCTTCTCTTACCAGTACCGTATATGCCATTTTCTGCTAAGGAAGTTCATAACAGAATGACAATGTATGTATGCCCTCATCTCTCATAGTGTACCCCACATACGTTGCCCTAACTGTGCACATTGATGTAGCTACTCCACCTTTTCAGAGATGACTCTGAGTAGTTGTATCACCTCCTTAGATGCTGTATACACCCACTTATGAATTGTCTATATCCAGACCAGCATCATGCCAGCTTGATTTGCTTTAAGAATGTTGCTACTAGGCTTATTTTTCACCAGAACACATGGGGAGAAACTTGTTGGGAGAGCGAACAGTCTTTACAAGTTCACTACTTTTTAAAAAAATAAAAACTTTGAAGATGTGATAATGAGAGCACCACCAGGTCAAGTAGAACAATCTTACCCAAAGAATTCATGTTTACCTGATATATGCATGTGGCAGAGCCAGTGATAATGAACTCTTAGAGCAACTATCCCAATTCCCATAAATTGTGATATTCTTAGTGAAGGAGCCAGTTCAATCGAGATCAAATGAACGCCTAATGTCTATGGACTAATGTTATGAGGAGTTTTAATTTTTAAGTGTTCAAAATGTTAAGCTTTTGGATGTGATGGGGGAGAGGAGAGAATAAAAGCAAGCTGCTATGGTCAACACTCAACTAAACTCTCCAACTAGAAAGCAAGGGGTTAGGCCTGACGATGATCTACATTTAATTCCTCCAAAGTTGGCATAGTTTAAGAGCAAAAAACCAAATGCAAGCCTTTGGGGGTATCCATTCTGGAAAAACAGGAGGAAATTAAAACAGCAAAGTAAACCAGAAAGTGCTGTAAAAGGGAGGAAAAACAGGATATTACAAGGTCAAAACAAGAATCTCCAGTGGCATCAAATGTAGTGAGTTCAGAAAAGAGAAGCAGCAAAAAGTGATTTGTCCAGGAGGAAGTTTGCAGTGGTTTTTGAGGTTATGTGGCTTATAACTGGGCAGATGGTTTCTACTATATAAAGGGTGGCTTACATGGAACATTAAAGAGCCATTATAATTAGATTCACTCAGTCATCCATTTATCTAATTAACATTTGCTGTGCTTTTACAAGTGCTTCACTACTAAGTTCCATGGGGTAGAGATACCTAATAAAAAAGCCATAATTAAGTCATATAACTTCTCTCTCACAAGGAATCTGGGTGAAGTTGTAGACAAACGACTTAAAAATGCAAGTCTCATCTTACCATTGTGGCTCAGGTTGCTTGGAGCATTGTCCCATCCCTGTACAGAAGGCAACCAATTAATGTTCTCTCATCTCTCTCTCTCCAATAAAGGATTAAAAAAACTAAAGTCTCATTTTATTGTAACTGATTCATTTTATGTATTCTTTTCTGAAATATCAGCCTTTTGTTTTCCTTTTTGAATTAAAAATTTTGGATTTGCCATATCACAGGCAAAATGTCAACCTCAAAGGGCAGCAAACTTAAAAATCAAACTTCAATGTACCTTATGTATTTGGGGGAAAAGCAGAGTTGGTATTTATACTGTGTTAGAGTTTTATCTATAAATACAACAAAAGCTCACACAGAGTAGTCCAAAGAAACCAAAGTTTCCTCATTTTCATAAAAAAACACATATTATTTTACTTCTCATAATTTAATCGGTTGCGTTAGCTGCATCATTGGCAAAGTACCAACTTGGATTTTGGCAGGAGGTTAAACACATGTCTCAAAGAATCCTGTGTGAGCACTGGGGAAAAACAAAAATGACATTTATACCTTGCATTAGGTATTTATTTCTATAAATCACTGATACCTGCAACATACACCCAACCTCCTACAGGAATAGGTCAAAGCTGCCAAGCTTTCCACACTTTCAGAAAATATATCCATGGATCTCTTCTTCTCAAAGAGTTCAGAGCTGCCTTGCAGAAGCAACCTGGTGCCTGGAAGTGAGACAACCCAGAGGATACTTTTGGTATGTTAAAGGTGGAGGTGAATTTTGTAGACCAGTATGCACATGCACACAGTTGGCCATAACAGACTTCAGTAACTAGGCAATAAAATAAACCTATCTTAAAAATAAATACATCAACCCACCTTAAAGGTAATGTGTGGTGGGGTTTTGTTTGTTTGTTTGTTTTGCTTTTCATATTTTCTGAGGTTCTTCCTTTTTAATAATGAGGGAAAACTTTTTTAAATGATTTTTTTATTTTTTAATTACAGTTGACATACAATATTATATTAGTTTCAGGTATATATCCCAGTGATTAAACATAAAACTTATTAAGTGATCATTGCAAAAAATCTCATATCCATCGTTTTTCTGTTATGATTTGGTGTTTTCTTTTTTTTTTTTTTTTTGCTACCTTATATTCCAAATTGCTGATTTGATTCTCAGCATCCTCTACCCTATTGTTGATTTCCTGTAAATTATTCTTTATTTTGATTAGTGCAACCTTCATTTCTCACCAGTCCTTTTTTATGTTGTTGATGTTCTCACTAAGATCCTTGAAGTATTAAGTTCCTTGAGCATCCTTACCACCATTGTTTTGAACACTATTTGGTAGTATTCTTGCTTCCATTTCATTTGGTTCTTTTTCTGGAAATTTCTTTAGTTCTCTCATTTGTAACATGTTTGTCTCTGCATTTTGGCTGCTTCCCTGTGTTTGTTTCTATGTACTATGTAGATCTGCTATGTCTCCCTGACTTGGTAGAGTGGCCTTGTGTAGTAGGTGTCCTGTAGGGCCCAGTGGCTCAGCCTCCCCAGTCACTCCAGATGCACCCCTGTGTGAGCTGTGTGCACTCCATTATAGTTCAGCCTTGATTGATGTTGGTATCACTGGGAAAAATTGAACTCAGGCCAATCAGTTGTGAGGATTGGCTGCGACTACAGGGGAAGAGCTGCTGTGTAGGAGCCGACCCTATGGAGCAGGACTTGCTTCAGTGGAGCTTTGGTGCTCACTGAGTACACCCTTTGAGTGTGTCACTTATGGAAGTGGTAGGGTTGTAATCTGGTGGGTCAAAGCAGACCACCAAGTGCTTTCGCTTTGGGGTCTCCTGGGAGGTCAGCCACTCCCTGTGCCCTGCCTGGGGTCAACCAGCATAAGATATAAAGCAATCTGCAGATGGCTGCTGCTTGTGTTGGGCTTGGAAGTGCCTAGGAGAGGCCAAGCTGTGAACCAAGGTGAGTAGGCAGGTGCTAGTGCCAGTCCTGGGGCCACTTTATTGAGAGGTACAGGGCATACTGAAGTCAGCTGCTACTTTTTAAAAAACCTTTATTGTTCAGATTATTACAGATGTTCCTCTTTTTTCCCCCCAATGCTCCCCTCCACCCAGTTTCCACCCCACCCCAGGCCTTTACCCACCCACGGTCCTTGTCCATAGGTGTAAGCTCTTTGTCCAATCTCTTCCTCCCCCACACACACTCCCTTCCCCTTAAGAATTGTCATTCCATGCCCCTGATTCTATTATATTCATCAGTTTGTTCTGTTCATCAGATTTTTTTATTCATTTGATTTTTAGATTCACTTGTTGGTAGATATGTATTTGTTGCCACTTTGTTCATATTTTTTTATCTTTACCCTTTTATTCTTTTTTCTCTTCTTAAAGAATACCCTTCAGCATTTCATATAATACTGGTTTGGTGGTGATGAATCTTTTAGCTTTCTCTAATCTGTGAAGTTCTTTATCTGACCTTCAATTCTAAATGATAGCTTTGCTGGGTAGAGTAATCTTGGTTGTAGGTTCTTGCTATTCATCACTTTGAATATTTCTTGCCACTCCCTTCTGGCCTGCGTAGTTTCTGTTGAGAAATCAGTTGGCAGTCATATGGTACTCCCTTGTAGGTAACTGTTTTTCTCTTGCAGCTTTTAAGATTGTGTCTTTGTCTTTAGCCCTTGGCATTTTAATTATGATGTGTCTTGGTGTGGGTCTCCTTGGGTTCATCTTCTTTGGGAATTTCCATGCTTCCTGGACTTGTAAATCTATTTCTTTCACCAGGTGGGGGAAGTTTTCCGTCATTATTTCTTCAAATAGGTTTTCAATATCTTGCTCCCTCTCTTCTTCTGGCACTCCCATAATTCAAATGTTGGTATGCTTGAAGTTGTCCCAGAGGATCCTTACACTATCTTCATATTTTTGGATTCTTTTTTCTTTTTGCTCTTCCCATTGGGTGTTTTTTGCTTCTTCATATTTCAAATTATTGATTTGATTCTTGGGATCCTCTAGTCTACTGTTGAATCTCTGTATACTATTCTCTTTTTTTAAAAAAATGTACTAAAATTTAATCATTCATAAAAGCTGTAATTTAATCTGACAGTAAAACACAAGAAGCAATATTTGAATTGGTTTAGTATATTATATATTTTAGCTTTGAAAGCCATAGAAATCAGTTATCCCAGTTTTTTTCCTATAAAAGACACATTTTTCCAAAGCATTATGCACAAACAATTTTAATTAGAATATAATGACAGAATATTTCATAATTTTTAAATATAAAATGAAGTCAATGACTCAAAAAAGTTATCTGCTGTAATGAGTTTGAGGAGAAATTTCATCATCTATATCATTACAGATATAAAGTATAATGGTTCAACGTTTAGTGCCTGATGGGAGAAATCATGATTAAAAGGTCAATATGAAATCATTTGAGTATAGTAGCATTATCTAACTTCTGAAATGCATCCATGCTCTTTTGTATAATCATATTAGAGTCAAGTATATTTATTTTCACATCTGTTATAACTGCTATTGCAAAGGAGAAATACTATTGTCTTATTTTCTGAGAGATACACACAGAGCAATTTTTTTTTCTCTCCAGGGAACTTGTGCAAACCAATATAAGATCTAAATTCTTCACATAATATATAAAACAGGAGAACCTGCTTCAGATTTATTTTTTGAAGTCTGGAATGTTGGCACTTTCCAATTAGGCAACAGTTCTTCATTCCTGTAATCTGGCTCAGAGCTGCTGCTCTCTGTGGGCCTACAGCAGCAGACAGGATTTCTTCTTAGGCTTCTTCTTTTCCACTGGTGTTTTTCTATTGATCTGTCTGACCAGGTCATAAAATATCTCATTAACATTGATCTTCGACTTTGCAGAAGATTCTAAAAAGGCACAGTTACACCACTGTCTTGCTAAATTCTGACCCTGTTCTTTGCCAACTACTCGCTCATCTTCCAGGTCACATTTATTGCCAACCAAAAACATTGGAACATCTTCTGTGTTCTTAACCCATAAAATCTGTTCCCTCAGATCCTCCTCCTCCTCCTCCCTCCTCTCTGCCACGGCGGCCTCCTGTATATTATTTATTTCAGTCAGTGTATGCTTAATTTCTGACTGGTCCTTTTCCACTTTTTTGGCATTTTCACTAAGATCCTTAAAGATCTCACTAAGTTCCTTGGAAGTTTCTGGAAGATTCTTGAGTAACCTTATAACTGTGGTTTTGAAGTCCATATCCAGTATTTTGCTTTCATATTTTTTCATTTGTGACACCTTTCTTTGTCTCCACATTTTGGCTGCTTCCCTGTGTTTGTTTCTATGTATTGGGTAGCTGCTAAGTCTCCTTGAGTTGTAGAGTGGCCTTGTATCCTCTAGGGCCCAATGGCTCAGCCTCCCCAATCACCTGAGGTGAACACTTTTGGTGCACCCCTTTGTGGGCTGTGTGCACAGTCTTGTTGTAGTTATGCCTTGATTGCTGTTGGTATCACTGGGAGGAATTGACCTCCAGGCCAATTGACTATAATGACCAGATGTGTCTACAATGGAAGAGCTGCTGTGCAGGAGACACCTTTATGGGGCAGGACTTGCTTCAGTGGGGCTTTTGGTGCTCACTGAGTCTGCCCCTTGAGTATATGTGTCACTTATGGGTGTGAAGAGTTGTAATTTGGTATGGTCTCACACTAACTGTTACAGAAGACCAGAGAAAAACCAAGCAATGCTTAGAGAAATGGAGTTGCACTTTATTATACACAGGCCCAGAGGAAAAAAAGTTATCTTTCAAATTCTGAGCAACAACATGGAGGAAGTTGTCTCTTTTTATCTTTTTCAGTCCTTTGTCTCCCAAACATGGAGTTTTCCGGTCCTCTTTGCAAATTCTTAAAGAGTCCTATGTGCTGGGGCTGTGAGATCGCAACCAAAGGCCTGGCCTGGTGCCAGCACTGATAACTTCATCTGGGGAAGGTTTATGGCCTCTCTAAAACAGGAGTAAACAAGTCTTGCAGGACCAGACAATTAAAGGGGCGGTGACTTGATTCAGACTGCTAGCCCCCAAAAATGTCTTTTTCCCCATCATGACCACTGGGTACACTGGCTCTTGGATCTCCAACAAGGTGCAAAGTCAGCCACTACCTGGGTTGTGGGCTCGATCCCCAGGGGGGGCATGTAGGAGGCAGCCGATCCAGGATTCTCTCTCATCATGGATGTTTCTATCTCTCTCTCCCTCTCCCTTCCTTTCTAACATCAATAAAAATACGTGTGTTTTTTTTTAAAAAAAGAAGACTTGAAAGGTTTTTTCTAGGCCATCCTAGTGAAAAATACCTATTAGAAAATTATTGATTATCCTTTAAATATTTTCTTCTTTAGCTTCATTAATTCTGTTAACCGATGGTCCTTGGCACCAATTCTATACCAGTAGGAATCCCCAATTTAGATTGTAGTGGAGGAGGAAAGTTTATTTTTTTGTTTTGTTTTGTTTTGTTTTTTTAAAAAAAATTTTTATTTTTGCTTAAAGTATTACAACAAGTGATAGGTAGGTCTCCATTTTTTCCCCTTGCCCTTCCCCCCTCTTCCCTCCCCCCCCCCCGTTTCTTGTGTCCATTGATTATGCTCATATGCATGTGTGCCAGTCTTTCAGCTGCTGCTCAATTGTGATATAGCACAACTGTCAGAACAGCACAGCTTTGGAACAGCTCAATAGTGTTACACTCATTTATGAAGCAGCACAGCTGTGGAACAACATGACTATGAGGCAGCCCTGTGATAAGGCAGCACTGTGATAAGGTGGCCTTGGACTGAGGCTCCTCTCCAGCTAGACAGCTCTGCTCTAATCTGCCTGTTCTATTCCATTAATCTTTGTGCTGGTCTGCTCCTCTCTGCTCCGGTGTGATGTATTTGGTGTTTTAACTCCAGTTGGGGAAATGCGGTCTTCAGTCTTTGGTGAACAGGAAAAGTGTGCTCTGAGTCAGAGGAGAGCCGACATATAAACAGAAGACCCTGTCCCTGTTCCCTTATTGGTCTGTCCCCATGCAAATGAAGACTCCAAATCCTTGCAATTTGATCTAGAAGGCACTGTTCTGATTGATAATAGAGCCACTCTGATTGGCCGATAAAGATGTTGATGAGAATATAGCTATGCAACTCTGATTTGAGTTGAAATACAATTCTGGAAACTCTTTTATAAGGGTTGGCTCGTATGTCAGTGTGGGAGGCTCGTTTGTTCAGTGTAGCCTTCTCCCTGAATTATGATTTGTGAGTTTGTGTGAGAGGCCTGTTTAGAAACAGCTTCTAGTCTTTGCTTTTAAATTTGACCCTGATTAGCACCATGCTCTAATCAGTAAGGATCTTCTTTCTGTGTCCACAATACCAATAGCCAAAAAAAATCTAATTTACTGCATTTGGGGAGTAACTTGTTTTCAATGGTTTTATCACTTTAGCCCCGTCAAATGTTTTAATAGGCAATATCCTCTTCCTGTAATAACTCAAAGCATTTTACATGTACTTGAAAGTTATTATTAATTCCTATTTAACTAGTAGTTTTTGTCCACTTTATAACTGTGATTGACTCCACCCATGACTATCAAATTCAAGGACTGTGTGGATGTGTGGCAATCAGAGTTGAGCTAGGTTCTACTAATAGATATATGTACAAAGAAATCTAAAACCGAAGAATGACATCTCCCATATACATTTGTTTTAATAAGTTTTTTTTATCCTGAAGGTACTGGTTAACGCTCTATTTCCAACTTCATTTTTCTTTATTGACAGTATTACAGATGCCCCCATTCCACCCCCACTTTGCCTCTGTTCATCCAGCCCGTCCCATCCCAGGCGTTCCCCATACTATTGTCTGTGTCCATGGGTTATGCACATATGTTCTTTGGTTAATCTCTTCCCATCTCCTTCATCTTCCTCCCCACTGAGATATGTCATTCTGTTCCCTGCATCCACACCTGGACCTATTTTGTTTGTAAGTTTATTTTGTTCATTAGATTCCACATATAAATTAGATTATGTGATATGTCTTTCTCTAACTGGTTTATTTGGCTTAGCATAGTAAGAATCTCAAACACTAATCAAAAAGAATATATGCACTCCTATAGTCATAGCAGCACTATTTACAATAGCTAAGATCTGGAAATAGCCCAAGTGGTCATCAATAGATGAGTGGATAAAAAAAAGCTGCGGTACATTTACACAGTAGAATACTATGCAGCTATAAAAATAGCTCTTACCCTTTAGAATAGCATGGATGGATCTGGAGATTATTATGCGAAGCAAAATATCCAACCTCTTAATGCAATCTATATAATTTTAAAAGTCTGATCTTTGGGAGAATGCTAAGAATTTGGTATTTCATAACAAGGAAAGTAATCTTTTCACAGGGAATAAGTTTCAGTAAACAGAAACATTAATGTTTTACATGCAGTTTTATTATTTTTATTAAATTTATTGGGGTGACATTGATTAATAAGATTATATAGGTTTCAAGTAGAATATCATACTAAGCAAAATAAGTCAGACAGAAAAAGTTAAGGATCATATGATCTCACTCATATGTGGGATATAAAACTGAAAGCAATAAATGAATAAAAAAAAACTCATAGTCAATAGCTCAGTTCTACATTTCTTATCTAAAACTGTACTCCAAATAGAAATATGGGGCTTAGCTTTCTCAGTAGAAAATAACCATTCAGTAGTTTCTAAAAGTGAATTTAAACATGATTTTAGAGGAAAGCAATATTTCTTGTGTAAGTTATATTTATGTTTCAAAGGCATAAACCAAAACTAAGATTATTAAAGTTGACCATGATATTGATAATTAAGACATATCAATCTGGTAAGGTAATACCAGCTAAAACTAATAAAGATGAGTTGCTTTAAATTTCTCAGGAAAACACACTAATTCTAATACCATTAATCAGAACCTTTCCAGTGACGGAGGAAATATAAACACCTGAATTTGGAGGCAAAGAAATGTAAAGTGTAAGTGTGCTGCTATCTGATGTGTCACAGAAATGGTAGTGCCCTTTAGTCTTGGGTACCTTAGGTCAGAGACCGTTACCACCATCTGGCAACTCTGATGGGTGCCATCCAACTCCTGGCTGGAATTAAATTACACAATGCCTATCAGACAGAGAGAGACGAATCAAAACATTTTAACTTCTTGATGCAAATTATGCAATCAAATCACAAAACCTTGGCTGAGAAGGGGCCAGTTCAAAGGGGTCAATTTCCCATTTTATAACAGTACATCAAAACAGAAAATCCACAGTGCCTTTCAAAAGCCCTGCATTGAGAAAAACAATAATCACGAGGAACAAGCAAACATTGTTTCATTTACAATTTACTAGCTCTTCCAGTGTTTCATAGAGATAAGGTTTCAATGATCTTACATGATGAATGGGACAAAAGGTGGACTTACAGGATACTGAACAAGTGTCTCGATTGAATCAGACTATTGGTGTAGCTTTTCGGTCAATGGGTAACATGGGGCAGTTTTCCAAACCAGGCAATGTAGTAGCTCACAGAGGGTAATGAAAATATCCTAAAATGAAAGAAAAAATTTACTTGCAACCCAATTATCAATATCTGTATTCACTTGCACACATTCCAATCTATTCTACTAATAAAGACCTTCATGTGTTCCCACTATGCCCTAATCACTTTTCGAAGTGCCAGAGCAACAGCACCACCTCTGCCATTATGGAGTATATGGTCTTATTTTATACCATATATACACCGATTTTTGATAGTTCTTTAACAAACTATATTTTTTCAAAGAAAAAATGTGAAGGGTGTTCTAGGGATTAATTCAGCTAGCAACAGTCCTTACATTTTACCATGTAAATACTGAAGTTTTTGAAAGACACATTTCCCCCAAATCTAGTTCCTGGTTAGTCCATATGAGTTTATGTCTCTAATAATAAGTCCACCAGATGATTGTGATAATGAGAACTAGGCCAAAGCCTAGGGGAAATGCCAATATTGGTCAAGAGCAGAATGCACTTCCCAGGGACCTCATTTCTCTTCACCAGGGATGAGGGCCTGCAAAATCATTTGGTCTGGCCCTGCCAAGGCAACCGCAGGCAGGACTTGAAATTCAACAAATCTAGGAGCTTTTTTCATAGCAACATAAATTTATATTAAGTGAATTGTGTTAAGCGAATGATAAATATACAAATGGCCCTTGGCAGAAAAAAAGGTTCCCCAACCCTGCTCTTCACTCTAGGTTCAAATCTGTTAGAAAGGGGACCATCACTCAGGATCTTTAGGCTGGACATGTGTAGGTAAACCAAAAGAGGTCCTTTTGTCCTTTTGGGTCATGCCTTGAATTTAGAGACCTGAGCTGTCTATGTGGAGCTAACAGCACCAATAAGATTTGAAGGCACTAGTGGACAATACCTTTTTGGCAAAGTTATTCCATCCATCACATGCACAGGCTGAAGCAAATACCAACACTGATATAGCGGAGGACCAAAATGAACGTACCTTAAAGTTGGAAAGGAGTAAGCAATGTAATGTTGGTTACACTATCTCATACTGGTTGTTTGTTATAGCGCGAGAGAGGCAGTAGGCGAGAAAGATTCCAATCAGCTGGAAATAAAATACAAGCAAAATTAAATACACACACCAAAGAGCTTAAAGACCTCAGGCTGTAGGTAGTCTCCTTCATTTCTAATTCACTAATGATTCCTTTCTTGAAGTTTTTCTAGAAGTTATGTTTGATCCTATGCAGCATCTAGGTCACATTCAAAGGATATAAACAAGGTTCTACTACTACTGTGATCTGGAATTTCACAAATGGAACTGACAAAAATCACCCAGGGAAAATTCTAAATGGCTTAATTTTGGAGAAACTTTTCTTCCTGTTCCTCTGTTATCAGAACAAAAAGGGTATGACTTAGAATAAGAATCTCATCCAGTAAAAGTTCCATCTGTGAGGACAGAGATTTTCCTGGAGAGTCTAGAGCAGTGTTGCAATGCTGCCATTGTTGTGTAATACCAATACCTCTCCTGTCCAATACAATCACCACTAATCACCTGTAGCTTTTCAACATTTCAAACAGGGGTAGAGTAACTGAAGAAACAAAATTTAAATTTTATTTAAGACATAGAACCTTTAAAATGTAGCTAGTGGGTATTTTCTTAGACAAAGCAGATTCAGATACAGCTATGCCTACTACTTATGAAATATATTAAGATTAGACTTCATCAATTACATAGGTCAAAGTGCTTTTAGTCTTATCTCCACAATATTGAACAGGAAAAACACCCCCTAAGTAAGTTGTCTAGAGCCACAATATAGGCTTTTCATGCTACAGTGAGACATAGCAAAACTCCAGAAATACAACTTGAATCCACAACATAATACCCACCTAAAATAATAGGCACATATGAATGTGGGTTTGTATGATCTAAATTTTAATAGGCTGGGACTTACTTGCAACTCATCAGGGAGTTGCAGCTCGGGAAAAAAAGAGATTCTAATAATGTTTTAGAATCTTGACTGACTGCAGAGCAAAGCAGGATTCCGGTCTATCTCATATTTTGTTTAATGAATTGTGATGCTGGAAAGTTGCCATAACTAAGGGGGCACCAGGTCTTTCTACAGTTAACTGCTTGCCAAAGATATACACTGCTATAAGTTAATTTTAAGCCTTGCTCTTTTGTAGCCACGTAAAAAGAACAGGTAAACTAGTAATAGAAACTTAGAGAAATCCATAGTTATGGAAAAATGTAAGAGCTAAGACATCAAAAAACTGGAATGAAAAAGGCAAAATATTCCCTTCCAAATAAGCTAAATAAAAACCCAATCACAAATGATTTACTACATATGCTCCTGTACTGTGATGGCAACTGAGAGTTTTGTGAAAATATAGCTTCTCTGAAAATGCCCACTCTCCAACGCCCTGAAGCGAAAACTTAAAGCCTTCAAAGTGGAAATCTTCTAGCTGACACCTGAGTAAGGACACAGTTCTTAAATACATGGATTTACCTGGAAGCAAGCAACTCCAAAGGAAATTCCAGCAACAACTCCCATTTCTGATTCTATAATGGTCATCACCTTTATAAAACAACCCTAATGGGAGAGAAAAAACTATTAAGTACAGCACAAGCAATAATATTTTGATCATACATTTTGGCAGAAAGATGAGCTTTGGATACACTAGCCTTTGCCATTTTATTAAAGCTTACTCTTTCATGTAACCAACACTGTCTCCTTTCAAGCACAGTGTTTTTGGTAGAACTTTGAGGAACAGAAGTTCCATCTTTTGGATTATACATTTAAAAAGTGTTTCTTGCTAGTTGTATGAACTCAAGTCACGCATTTTCTGAGTTTCAATATCCTCATTTATTCAATGAGAATACTTGCCCTATTTCAGATTATGTGTATTGTGATTAAAAACTAAAAAGTGAGGCAACTCTGTATTCTGTTAATATCTTTAAAAAATGTAAAAGGTTCCTTACTTCATTGTTTACTTTATCGGCATCCCTCTGAGGAGAACAACCTTCAACTTTACAGCAGCTCTTGGGAAATCCACTTTCTATGTAATAATTAGTATCCTTCCAATCTCCAAAGTTTGTGGTACCACAACAGTGTAACTGAAAAATCCCAACAAAAACATTGATACTTCACAATACAACTTTGTAGTCGAACATTTAACCCATCATCTTAGATTATAATTTGTGTTCCAAACAACACAGGTGCAGGGTGGAGAGAGTCAATGGGGAAAACAGGGGACACCAGCAATACTTTCAACAGTAAAGATAAATTTTAAAAAACAACATTTATTATATGTAATTATTTTGTTGTGTGGCTGTCCTTAATTGGCGTTATAATTCAAAAGACGAACACTTGTTTCAAACACCTAATGTCTCTAACATTTTTGGACTGGCCTTACTTTCCTGCTATTGTTGGTGCTAACAGGACTTGGGCCTTGATGTCAGTGGGGACTGAAATGTTGCACATGTGAGGAGAATGATTAGGAGGAAATGGAGATATGTCCCTTAGTATCATCATACTCTTCTTTTCAGGGACATATCTTCATTCTCTACTGATCTGAGATTATAATGACAGCACAGGACGAGTGGACAACACCTAGTAGCTAGGATCCTATCTTCTCTCAGGGGATAGGGAATGTGTTCCCCTCCTGAGCAGACACCACCAGTGATCACTTACCGTCCTCTGAATCTTGTCTACTGCATTGCTTCTATAATCTCCCGTAGCATTATACTGCTTTAAAGCTTTCTCATAATTATTCTTAAAGCTCTTCTTAATCTACAGCAAAGAAACACAAGGCCAATAAACAAAGTCAAATAAGAAATTCCTACATCTGACAGCAGCAATATGCATGGTAATTAACTTCTATGGACCAATCCTGTCCTCCAAGGGATATAGTTTAGCCGAGGGGACTACTAAGCAAAACACTACAATAAAAGATGATAACCAACACAAGTTCAAAGTGCTATGGGAACATGTATGCATTCAAGTGGCAGCTCTGTACTGCTGTATTCCCCCCACCCCAATCTTTATCCAGTTTTAATAGCACAAGTTTGATGCTTATGGAATGTTCACACTACTTCACTTTGGGAGGCTGCACTACCACACTGTAAAAAACACTCTCATTGATGAGCCTTCACTGCTCACTGAATCATTTCGTAACCCCAGGCTTAACAGAGTGGAATGCTGATTCCTAATTCAATATTAAGGTTTTCATGATATGCATTAAGTATATCCAGTCTTTTCTGTGTGGCATAAATGGAGATGGTATCAATTTTGTGCTTTAGTTTCCTATCAAAGTTATAAACTGTACCATCTCCACTTTAATAGGTACTTATACACAGAGAAATTACTAGAAATACATGTAATTATGGGCATCTTTAATTTTGTTCTGGTGATTGTTAGTCTTCACCATTTTCTAAATTTTCTTTTATATTAAAACTGGACTAGAATTTTTACAAGAAAGCCATTCTTGTTAGCTATGGGTTTCAAAAATAAGGCTTTAAAACACAACTGTAAGTAATTTTTAAACTAGTAAAAGTTGTCTTTAACTATTTAAATGAATCCATTTTTATCTCCCAAACTCTAGCTTACCTCATGTCTGAAAACAAATCCAACAATGGCAGCGACCAGTTCAACCAAAAAAATGAGAGTCAGAAACATTGCATACTGCAGGATAAAAAAAAAAGTCTAAGTCAGCATAAATTAGATATATCACAGCAGCAAAGGGAGTCAAGGGGAAAATGATCTCTTCAATCGGCGTGTTTTTTATTGAAAAGGATGCGGAAGCACAACAAAAGTGGTAATTGGCAGCTGAACTATTACTTGGTAAGTTTTCATAAGGAACAAGAGAAATCTTAAAAAGCCATGGCCAGTTCCAAAAAAAGCAAAGCCCACTTCTAAAGAAAATAAGGACTCACCAGTTTAAGCATCCACGCAGAAGCTCGGCAGGTTGCAAAACAGCCAAAGGTGCCCAAAAGAATGATGACAGTGCCAGTGCCGATGAGCACAAAGGGAACATTGGTGGCCTCATTTAAAAGGGAGAAATAATTCTCCAGGCTCACCTTGCCCCAAATGCCAACAGCAAGAAGGATAACACCAGTGATCTATGTGGGAAATCAGAGAAAAAAAAGTTATGCACTGATTTGTATAGACTTAAAAGTGATATATGCATATTCAAAGCAGAAGCCACTAGGTATTTAAGAAACAATAGGTGTAACAATTATTTAGCAGTTCTTGGCCACAAAGCTGTGGCTGGGATGTGGCAGACAAGGAGGGGGAGGGGTCTAAAGGGAATCTGCACAAAAGGACAGGCCTTTATAAATCCACAGCTGGATCATTTTAGGTAGCCAGGGGGCAGCTAGAGAAGGCATCTTAATAAAATCCTTAAACTTAATCTGTTTTTTTGTATAAACACAAGCCCAGGACATACTTGCCCTAGGGATCAAAAGTTTCTTAACTGTCTTACTCCTGCTTAATAAAACCTTCCCAGAGGGGCGGGGTATTTTTATGAATTCCAGAAACTTCCCCTTCCCCAACATCAGAGACGAGTACAAAGGGATGGTACACAGAAGCAAGTCTAAGGATGGATTGGCGGGAATGGGGCCATTACCATACTTACCTGTGAAATACTCCCCTCTTATGAAGCAGTGAAGAGAAAGAGACTATTATGCAAGCAAAAGCCCTCAGAGTGGCCGGCCCAGCCAGGCTTCTCTAAAGGTCCGGGGACACCCTCTGCATACCCTGGAGGGTAAACTCCCTTCCTCACCGCCCCCCCACCCCACCCCGCATAGAATTCGAATGCTAGGCACGTCTGGGTTCCACAGTTCAGCCTACCGGCCGCCGCCATCCCACAGCACGACCGCGGCAAGGGCGAGATGCACGAGCTCCAGCCCCAGCGACTCGTCGCCTGAGTCCCCACAGAACCTCTGCCCAAATCTCTCCACCCCGCGCCTCCCTTAGAGCTCCCTCCGCGCACCCCCAACCCAAGCCCAGGGTCCCCTCCCGTCCCCAGGCGCCTCCGTCTCTCACCCAGAATATGAAAGTGTAGATCAGGAGGACGCTCTTGAGACAAGTAATGACTGGTTTAGTCTGCAGCCTCCGAGACGGGGACGCCATGACGAGCCCAGGACCCTGCCCGCCGAACTGGGGATCAGAGCTGAGAAAGCAAGAAGCGGCGCCCCCGAGTCTCCCCGGAAACTGCCGAACACTTACGAGCGTCCACTACTGAGAAGAGCCGAAAACAATGTGCGATTTTCCGAGGGCGAAGTCCTGAAGGTGGCCCGGAAAGTGCGACAACTTCCGAGCGCCCCCTGGCGAGGTTACTGAGAACATATGCAAAGGTTCTGCTGGGAATTGCTTAGAGCTTTAGGTGGACCTGGCTTCCTTTTTCCAGTAAAGATCTTTCCCCGCCCCCCCCCCCCACCCCGCCTCTCCACGGTCCTTATAACTTCATGTTTCTATCAGCGCCCGCGCTGAGATTCGGCCTCGTCGGCCCTTAGTGCCCTAGAAGGAAAGAAAAGAATAAAAAGTTAAAAGTGACCTAAGAGCATTTTCATTATATGGCAAAATACCCACAAGAAATGTATTTCCAAGGAGGAAGCGGGCTGCGAAGAGACACAGTCACACGTCTTGAGACAAAAACTGAAGGGAAAAGTGCGACTTGCTTGAGTGGCGGAATTAGGCTGCTTTGTTTCTCACCTGTTTTGTGCTTTTCGGTTTTTGAGCATTGTTTCATGTGGTGGGGAGAGGGCATGAAATGAAAGGATTGTGGGAAATAATCGCTTGTTGAAAGAATTCCAAGCTAGGTATGACAGACTGATAATACATTTTAGAATTTCCTCTTCTCACTCTCTAAGTAATTGGAAAGTTGAGGGGAAAGTGTTTAAAAGTAATTAAAGCTGAAGCGGAAGTTCAGCTATTAGGAAAAACTTTAAAAAGGGGAAGGTGCTACAGAGAATGCCAGGTAAATGTGATCTCCTTTTAAATGTTAAAACTGAAAGGCACTCTATATTCCAATGCCTGGGTTTTCAGATTAAGAACCAGCTGATGATAAAGAGGCTGAAATCTAGTCACACAGCTAAGAGCAAAACCAAAATTTACTGTGCTGCTATTATTTTTCCTTTTAAATCATATGTGTAGGTAGCTCCATGTCCCCATGTTATGTTTCATTAACAGGTGGGTCTACATTATTACAACACAGAACATGTAGTAAGGTCTGGCTCCTCAACTAAAGTGAAAGCTCTTTGAAGGCAGAGGCTGACAGTCCAGTGAGTGGGCGTTATTGCTAGAGGATCCTAGTTGCCTAGCCAACCCATTACATTATCACTGACACAAGCTTACCTTCATAAATGGGCATTTAGTAGTATTGCTATGGCAAAAAGTCCACTGCTATGGCAAAAACTGAGAGATGAACGCCCAAACCTTTTTACTTGAAACCTTGCTTTAAATGTATACCAGAAAACAGGAAAGTTCCATTGATTTGGTCACACAGAGCTTCCCTGTGCTTCTAATATTGACCTAGGACCAGCTCCTTTTAGCATCCTGCCAGATGTCTGAGGCCCAAGAGAGCAACTATTGGAGAATGAATTACTATACTGCCAGGCTTTACCCTAGAATTTTATCCTAAAATTACAAAAGCCTAACACATGAATACATGCAGAAAATGGGTAAATGATACATCTATAATCCTATTAGCACTGAGGCAAGGTCACCATAGCATACATCAACTTTTCAAGTACCGCATATTTCATAGCTATAGGAAATAAGGTGTAAGGGGGACTCTAAGTGTATATTATATAAAGATTTCTTCTGAGGCTAGATAATACTTTCTGAGAGGTTCTCCTATTAAACAAGTATCAAGGGAAGTCCTGCTAATTCCTTGTCATCTTAAATAGAAGTTTCCTCTGAAATCTAGGTTTGTACAGTGTCCTGGAAGGGATTTTCGTTGTGAGCCCCAGAGCAAAGAAATATTTTTGTGGCTGAAGAAAAAACAAAATAGTCAAAGCAAAAGCCACATCTTATTTCCAAAAATGTGTTGATTTTTCTCCTCTCCCTTCCTCTGACACTCACAACGCTGCTTTGTTTGAATAGCAGTCAGTGCCAAATTAAACCAGAGGCTGACGGGGAATTTAATATTCTTGTGGCCACAACACCTTGCACCTCTGTCTCCCACCCTGCTACACCCCCATCCCACTCATACCACCAAACTCAGTTCAGTTTATTTCAAATTTAGGTATGGGTTTCAGTCCAAACCCGGATCAAAGAGGCATCCAACCACATCGAAGGCAATATAAGAAGTAATTCTCTAGGTCGGAAGATAATTTTATTTTTTAAAGTATTAATAATGACTGTAACATTGACCGTTGGCTATATACCAACCACAGTTGCTAAGCACCCAACACGTGTCACATCATGTATACATCATAAAAGCCATTATTGTGATGTCAAGACTACTACTGGCAGCAATTTACAGATGAAAAAACAGGTTCAGAGAGGCTAAGTACCTTGCTTAGAACTAAGCCCTGCCAACTTCTATTTCCATCAGAAACAGGACTCACTGTAATGAGACATGGCTGCCATTGTACAAACAGCTGTCTCGGCTGGGAATAACCCTACTAAAGACTGCTGTATTCAGACATTTAGCCACGAACAAGGGCTCTTTGGAGCCCTTGAAATACAAGAACTTCAATCATTTCCCCAATTTTGCCTTGTATTTGGCGTTTTTTGTTGAGTTTTATTTTTGCCTTCACTCCAATAGCCCAAACACTTAAAAAGTTACCCTTCCCTTTCCAGAGTGGCGTGTAGAGAGTTCAGTACTTTTTCTGGTTCAATCTCTTAGATTCTCCCTCTTTCTAATTACAAAAACATGTTTGGTACTGAAAATGTGGGAAACAAGGAGAATATTTTCTTAACTATTGTTGCTGCTTGTTTTACATTAAATTTTTAGTAGGAATCTTTGTACCTTCCTTGTTAACTCCCTGTCACCTTGGAGATTAGGTTTATTTGTTTTTCTTTGGCATTTAAACTATGCTTCCCCCAGAAAATATGATATCAACTTATTTCCTACTGCTTTTCCAATGTTAAATAGACACATTTTGATTATCTCCCCAATAAACAAGATGTTCCCTATTCCCTTCCCCCCCTCCAGCCTTTCTCAAAATTTCTGACCCCTACTTAAGTACTTAAGGTCAACTCAGAGATCATCCTTCCTCCATCCCCAATACAAATCCCCATTCCCCCAACCACTGCTCCTCCTTCCCATTTCCCACCTCTCCTCACCACCAACCCCACCCCATCTTCCCCCACCTCCCATCTCCCATTACCCCTCCACCTCCTCTCACCCCCTCATCACCCTACACACTTACCTTTCTCTAACATCAGTACCCAGTCTGAGCACTCACCTTAACTCAGACACTTAGTTACTACAGTACCTGGTACTTGTTTTCTTCTCTACTTACCTATCATATGCCCTGCTGCCTACATGCTCAGAAACTACTTGAAGAGCCAGTGTGGCAGGCTTATGTGCTCCCCTTTTATACTCTCCCCAGCACCCTAGGACACAATGTTCAATTGATGAGCTCATTTGGTGTTAAGCCAATCCCTGTTGAGCTCACTGGTCAAAGCCTGTCTGTGAGGCTAATACCTTAGTAGTGATTCAGGTTTGATTAATTAAGTTAAATTTTAAAAATTAAATGTCTAAGCCATCCTAATATCACATTGTCATAAAACAGAAAAAATAAGTTGAACTGCTGCATAATGTCGTGGGACATTACTATACTCTGTCTTAGGAACCAGTAAAAAGAATATATCTTATCTCTTATTGACATAATGAGCTTTATCACTTTGATTTTCTAATACCTTTTCTAGAATCCCTTCAATACCTTTGTCTAACTGCCTATCATAAAATTTTAAAGTACCTCCTACTTATTAAAACCTCATTTTACATTACTACCACCAGACAAACATCATTTAAACACATAATTCAAACATCATCATTTAAATAAATAATTCATATGTACAGTTTTAAAAATTAGTTTCCTAAGTAGAAATATCTTTTACCTCTGTTGTCTCTTACATATTCTCATTATTCCTTCTCTGAAATTCTTTTCTGTGACTATTTTTCATTCATTGTTTTTCCATTCACTCCTTTCAGATTCTCCATGAATCCTTTCCTCCTTTTTCAGTCATAATTTTGCCTTCTTAAACAAAAACTCATAATATACAACTTGGGACACCTAGAAATGAGAAATACTCTTAAATAGTATTGAAATTCACAATTCCAGGTCAATTTTTATTAGTCCCTTTTCTAAGAAGGTTGTTTCTAGTCTAGCCTGATAAGCTTTGCTAAGATCTCAGTTAGGCAAATCAGTTACTAAATCTAATTTTTCTTAAAACAATATCTTGTCTGACTGGTGTGGCTCAGTGGTTGAGCGCTGACCTATAAACCAAGAGGTCACGGCTCTATTCCCACTCTGGGCACATGTCCAAGTTGCAGTCTTGATCCCCAGTGGGGGCTCTGCAGGAGGCAGCTAATCAATGATTCTCTCTCATCATTGATGTTTCTTTTTTTTCTTTTTTTTTTTAATTTTCCCCCTTTATTTGTTAAGATATTACAAATGTGATCTTATCCCCCCAATATCCTCTCATACCCCCACTCCTGCCCTCACCCTCACCCCCCGTTGTCCACATCCATCGCTCATGCCTATATGCATGCATACAAGTCCTTTGGTTGATCTCTCCCCCTCACCCCCACCCATCTCTACCTTCCCTCTGAGTTTTGAGCATCTGATCGATGCTTCTCTGTCACTACATCAGTTTTTGTTCATTGGTTTATGTTGTTCTTTATAATCCACAAATGAGTGAGAGCGTGTGATATTTATCTTTCTCTGACTGACTTATTTCACTTAGCATAATGCTCTCCAGTTCCATCCATGCTGTTGCAAATGGTAGGTGTTCCTTCCTTTTCACAGCAGCATAGTATTCCATTGTGTAGATGTACCACAGTTTTTTAATACACTCATTTGTTGATGGGCACTTAGGCTGATTCCAAATCTTAGCCATGGTAAATTGTGCTAATATGAACATAGGGGTGCATTCATTGATGTTTCTATCTCTCTCTTCCTTTCCCTTCATCTCTGAAATCAATAAAAATATATTTTTAAAAACAATGTCTTATTAACTCTGAAGGGCTTCATATTAAAAATCTTGAAGTTGAAAATGATACTGAACTTTAAGAAGTTTAAGAAATTTATATTTTTCAGTGTTGTTATTTTCTTTGTTTTTGTCTTATCTTCCCAACCAAATTATATGGACAGGTGTTTTATTTAACTTTATATCCTTAAAATGTCTAATAGTATTATCCACACAGAGTAAGTAGGTGCTGAAGAAATGTTGTGTGTGTGTGCGTGTGTGTGTGTGTGTGTTTAATTAACACTGCCTGTTTGGGGTAAGCTCTTTATATATATTATCCTTCACAGATTGCTGTCCCTCGTCTCTCAGTTATCCCCTTATTTTGTTCTCTCTATGATTTCTATATTCACCCCCCTTCTCTTTCTTCCTTAAACACTCTGCCATCCCTCTGTCTTTTCCTTCCAGCTCTAAGTGGGATGTGAGGTCTTATGCAGCTCCCTCATCCTAGTGTATGCTAGGCTCTGTGTTTGGTGCTGGGGAAAAAGACTAAATACTCACAATCTATTAGGGGACAGAGTATAGTCTGAGATGAACAGACTAGTATACTAAGGAACAGATATTTTCATAGGTGAACAATAAGTGTGATAAATCCTATAACTAAGACATAAACAAAGTGATGTGATAAAAAGGAAGGTAAAGTAAACCATCTCTGGCTGAGGTGGGTTGAGGGCAACTTCTGAGCAACAAAGGTGGATATGACTTCCAAGACCAGGAAAGGAGGGAAAAGAATACAAGGTAGAGTAAAAATCCAATATAATAAAAGCCTAGGTGGTGTCTGGCCCTCGTGCAACACCCTCATGTGATGCCCTCATGTGAAGTTGCCACAAGATGGCTGCCACAAGTTGGCCATGCACACAGCAGAGGCGGGACCCAGTGGCAGCTCCGCACAGAGAGGCATAAGAATACTGCTGCTATGCACAGCGTGGAGGAGGCTGGTCCTAGTGTCTCTGCCCCTTGGCACAGAGGAGGCAGGTCCCAGCAAAGGAGGGAGGTTGTCACAGGGGAGGGAACTTGTGGGCGATCAGGCTGGCAGGGGAGGGCAGTTGCGGGCTATCATGGTAGTAGGGGAGGGCTGTTGGGGGAAACCAGGCCTGCAGGAGAGGGCAATTGGGGGCAATCAGGCCAGCAGGGGAGGACAGATGGGTGAGATCAGACCTTGGCATGGGAGGGCAGTTGGAGGTGATCAGACCAGCAGGAGAGGGCTAATGGGGGTAATCTGGCCAGCAGGGGAGGGCACTTGTGGGCAATCAGGATGGCAGGGAAGGGCAGTTGTGGGCGATCACATGGTCTTGGGAGGGCAGTTGGAAGCAATCAGGCCCCAGCAGGAAAGGACGGTTTGGGGTGATCAGAACCTGTCAGGGGAGGGCAGTTGGGGACAATCATGCCAGCAGGGGTGGGCAGTTTGGGGAGATCAGACCCCAGCAGTGGAGGACAGTTGGGGGCAATCAGACCCTGGCAGTAGAGAGCATTGGGGGCCATCAGGCAGGCAGTGGAGGGCAGTTGGGAGCCATCATTCTGGTAGGAGGAGTGCAGTTGAGGCAATCAGGCTGGTAGGGGGGCAGTTGGGGACTATCAGACCCTGGAAGGGGAGGCCAGATGGGGGCCATCAGGCCTTGGCAGGGGAGGGCAGTTGAGGACCATCAGGCCGCCAAGGAAGGGCAGTTGGGGATGACCAGACCCTGGCAGGGCTGGCAGTTGAGAGTGATCATGCCAGCAGGGGAGGGCAGTTGGGAGTGATCAGATCCTGGTGGGGAGGGCAGCTGGAGGCTATCAGGCCTCAGCCGGGGAGGGCAGTTGAAGAGCATCGGGCCGGCAGGGGAGGGAAGTTGGGGGCAATCAGGATGGCAGGGGTGGCCAGCTGGGGGTGATCAGGCTGGGAAGGGAGGGCAGTTGGGGGGCAATCTGGCCAGCAAAGGAGGG